>BGPT01001846.1:0-76888 GCA_003297045.1 Symbiodinium sp. clade C Y103 | reverse complement strand
CTCGTGCTGGTGCAGCGCAGTCCACCATGAGCCCTGACACTCACAGGAGCCTGGGTTAAATCAAAGGCTGAGGATGGTATGTGTTTGATGGGTTTGATGTGTTTGACGTGTGATGTGTTGAACTCGGACAGGGCTATGGGAGTCGAGTATCTGCAAATATCAAAAACCTGAACGACCGCGAAAAAGTATGAAAAAGTACTGTAGTGGAGGAACGCTCCTGTTGTATGGAATNGCTATGGGAGTCGAGTATCTGCAAATATCAAAAACCTGAACGACCGCGAAAAAGTATGAAAAAGTACTGTAGTGGAGGAACGCTCCTGTTGTATGGAATGTTGCTTAGCACTGCTTGATTGAACATCAGCGCCCAATCTGCATTTACATGCTTGACACGTTACTTACATTATGGCTATGTTTGGGTACGGTGCATGAAAGTCACGGGCCTTTTAATTGCTTTTCGACGAACCCCATCCCAAGGCTATTCCAGCCCACTTTGCTCCTCCTGCGAAGGACATCGATGCCTCCACAGCAGTGGCAGTCCCCCGCCCCAGAGCCCCAGCCTTCGTGGGACACAGACTACAGCAACAGACCTGCTCAGTGGTGCCTCGGTGTTTGATGTCAGGTGGTAAAGTCAAGCATGAACTACCAAGTTTGGGGGATGGCTGAGAATTTTGACCACCTATTTCTAGTAAAAACATGAAACAATGGTGATGGTTATGCATGCTTTATGATTTGGTTTACCATGGTTTACCACAACCGAAAGATCCAATGTTTGTTCATCGTCTTCCCTATCAAAAGGGCCATTTCTTGCGGTACAATGTCCCCCATTTCTTGGCAAACCCATTTCTGAGACACGCATTGAGCCATTCCTTGCAGATGGGATTGTGCAGTTCTTAGAATGGGTATTGCTTGTGGAAACGGAGCACGAAGAGTTTCTCAGGAAGTTACGGATTTTTGCATATCTTTTCCCCGACAGTTTCTGAATAGACCGCGAACATGTGGGGGTATTTATGGAGTTGTGGCTTCCATTTCAAGAGGTGACAGAGACGGCAGTGTTCACATGAGATGCATTCTTTTTGATGGAATGGGATAGTCAGGGAATATTAGTGGTGAAATCCTGGTATATCATTTAATATGCAATTTCGCAAAAGTTGCAACTTTTGCGAGTTTCGTTCTGTTCGAACTGTTGATCATTCTTCCACTTATTCTTCCATCTATAGGTTTGTCTGGAAAACAGGGTGCCCTAAATCCATCCCAATCCCAGTAGTTTATTGCTAATGTTCCGTATAAACTGGCCATAAATTCTAGTAGACTCTAGTATCCACCAACTCATGGTTGGTACGCATCACATCCCCAAAAATTTTGTCGGTTAAATCCCTACATTGGGTCCAGTATCCCATTTATAGTGAATCCAATTCGGATAGTCTCTACTTAGTGTATGTATTGTGTGTGTGTGTTATAGTATGTTACAGTTGTAGTTTTAAGTTGTAAGTTTCAAGATATATATATGTGTTATATTTATAGTTGTAAGTTGTAAGTTATTTGCTGTACAAGTTATAAGGTGTAAGATGTTATAAGTAAGTTGACAGTTATAAGGTGTATATAAGTTATATATATATATGATATTATATGATGATATTACAAGTAAGTTGACAGTTACAAGTTATATATAAGTTATATGTATATATAATGATGTTGCTGACATACTTCCCATTATATCATATTATATCAAAACATATCATATTATATCATATTGTATTCCTTTGGACCCGTGTGGGGGGGGGATCGTTTACCATTTAAATCCTAGCTTTGGGATTGCATAAACATGGTTTCACATTTTGTATGCATCCATGTTCTGGTGAACCCACAAGTGCAACATGTCAGGAGGAACGGTTTGAGGCAAGAGACGCCTCAGCCTGATGCACCTTGCCGTGGTGGAGAGGATCCAAAGAAATCTTGGAACATGATGGGATCATGATAACGGTGGTAGAAGGTTTGATGAAATATGATGTAAAATTGGCTATATTGGTTTATGTGTGGGTCATGTGCAATAAGATCCAAAGAAAGCAAGAACATGATGGGATTGGATGGATTTATCATGATTAATCCCTACCAACAGTTAACTTTTCAGCAGGGGATTGAAACACCACCAGGGGGAGGATGGCATGTTGTTCGTGTTTCAAGAGCAAGACATCTTGGAATTCACCAGCAAGGATGAGGATATGATAGATACATATGGGTCGAAAGCTATAGGCCATGCTTGTTCCATACTGTTTCTATACTTTTGGGGAGATGAACACCCATTGCTACCAACTAACTATCTTGGTGTGAACAGAAGGGCATCAGGCTTTTGACCCACCAGACACGAGCTCGGGATGCTTTTTTTGGCTGGACAAATGATGGTCGGACAGGAGTTTTTTGTAGCTATCCCCAAATGGCCGCACTGTTCAGGTCAAAAAAAAATCCAGATGTAGATTGCCAGAATCATGGAAATATATGGAAATCAAAGGGAACCTCTTCAAAGATCCCCTAGCAAGCAGAGCCATTAGTAGTATTGATGGTGATGAAGAATCCGTCGGGGTGGCTTTGTTTCGGGGTGACCAACTTGGGCCGGGCCTGTGGGAGGGGTATCCTAGATCTCCATATACAAAGTATCCTAGATGACCAATGCTTGATAGAGTTCTGCCCTGGTTATTCAGTATGTTTTCAGCTTTGTGATGCTCAAAAGGGCACCCGGCTGAACTGTCCCTACAGCGATCATAGAATTTTAGTTCATATATGGACGCCTATCATTTACCTTTTTATATATATATATATATTATATACATATATATTCTGTTGAGGGCTAGAGAGAAGTGGAGGTTGTAATGATTTCAATCTGGCTCTTAATCTGAAATAACTTGAAATAACCTATGATCCACCAACTGTGAACGTTTTGATACCTCATATTCTCAGATGGTAAACACATGGAGGCTCCCTGGAGCAAAGTAAGGTAACTTAGCTTACCAGTTCATGATGGCCACGGCAGCATCGCCCCAGGTTCCGTACCACGGAAGCAATGGACACTCGGACCAGGGGATGGAGATGTTTTTTATATCTTCTATGGCTTGATTGGGGATAGGTATCCAATAACCCAGCAAAATGAAACAACATGTGTGTGTATATATATATATATTTATGATGTATGCCTTTGATTGCAAATGGGGTAGCCCTAAATCAGTGCATGCAATCTGAAACTAATCAGAGATGGACCATAATAATAATGTGTAATCATTAGGACATATATAAGTGTATGGTGATAATAAACAATGATTAGGATGTAATTGTACTTTCCCACTTTATCTTAGTTTCGCACAGAACAGGATGATAGAGTTTGATCCGTCGATTCGATTCGTCTATCTTGATGCAGTTGTGTCATCCTGAACCCCTCTCATATAGAGAAGACCCCGTAGAAACCCCTGGTTTTGTACTGGCCCTATAGGATGGTGTCACTTATATGGCTATGAATAGGTTGGTGTCGCTAATATGGATACCGGTGTATGTCAGGATTGGAATCTCCAGCAGCTTGACGCTTTGGCATCCACAAAGGTGATACCCCAAACCATTCAGGAGAGTGATGTTGATCTTTGATGATAGATCATGTGAGTTTGGTGGTAAATGAGGTAAAAACTGGCAAACAATAAGTCGCACACACACACACAAACGAGTCCCCAACTACAGTTTATTATTTGCTACCCACATTTGGATGATGTAAAATCACCCCAAATGCTTGCTTCATGGCATTGTCTACGTAGTGGTTGTATCACATGAAATGAATGAAGATCAAACCAACAACAACGTGGTTTTGACACGCAACTGTCAGAATTGCAACAAGTGTGGGCCATTGTTTGATTTTACTATCTCATATATATATATAGAGTATATATATAATATATAAATACATATTGTATATACTACAGTATATCATTATCACTATCAATATATTTTAACAAAGAAATATGGTCAGCCCACAGCTCCGAGATCACGAGGCGACACTGGCAGCTCTTGGTGGGACTGAGCGAAGAGCGCAGACAGAAACGCCCGGCAGCGGTCAGGGAGGTGTATCAACTGGGGAAGTCATTGGGAAAATGGATATTTAATGGAATTTGATGGGATTTTTACCATCAATTAATAGGGATTTGATGGGATTTAATGGGATTTTTAACCAGGAACAATAGGGATTTCGCTGGGACAAGTAGTGATTTAAGCTGCAAGACAATGGGTTGAAGTGGGAACAATGAGAAGTTGAATGGGAAATGCATGGAAATTCACTGGGACAACTTGGGATTCAACAGGGAAACATGTGGGTAGACCTTGGAACAGAACTGCATCAATTCAATCCACTGGAATGAAGGTGAATGGCTTCGAGGTCACCCCCCAATGGCAACAACTAGACTTTCAGGCGGTTAATGACTTCTGAACTAACTCTGACATATCATACAATATATGATAATATATTATATATATATAATATATATATATATATATGGAGGTTTCCTAAAATATGGGTACCCCCAAATCATCCATTTTAATAGGATTTTCCATTATTCACCATACATTTTTGGGTACCTCCATTTTAGGAAACCCCCATATATATATATATATATATGCATGTACATCGTTCTATATCGACTTTAAGAGAAGATAAGTTCACCATTCGAACCATTATGAACCATCCTTAATCAATCTCCTGGAGAGGGTGAGATGGATATCTTCGATATGTTTGACTGACAAGATATATACCTTCCAGTAAATTAATACAGTTATTGAAAATTGCCATGTATAGATGATTTACCTGCTAAACCATGGTGATTTTTCATAGTTATGTTGTGTCATGTTATTTTACTGGAAGGTAAACCCTCTGCATATTGCCTAAGAATGCACGGCTGGAATGTAAATGATCCCTACGGAACCATTTCAAACCATTCCCAACCCATGCTTTTCTTCCCGGACTTAGTAGCCATTGGCTCTTCGGGGCTTTCAGGCCAGGCGTCTGTTTTTTTTTCCCTTCACTGGACGCTGATTGTCGTTGCCGCGGGGTGGCAGAATGGAGCGAAGAAGCTTAAGACCGCCAAGTGTGCGTTTCTAGGCAGGTCACAGACTTGTTGGGATGGCCATCCCAATCGGTCACGGGGGAAGTGAAGCAACAACGACTGGAGGAAGGTGACGGATTGTGTTTAAAATTGTTTCATTTTTGAGGGGGGTTCACTCAATCATATTAATTGCTAGAGGTACCCTCCGGTAATTTACACAACAAAACGCAAAAACAGAGAACCCATGGTAAAACCCAAGCAACTGATCTGCAAATGGTGGGTTCGGTTTTTTCTATATTATTTTTTCTGGAGAGTAATGTATGTATTGTATATCAATGATATTCAATGACTAGATATGACACATTTTCAAAGAAATATATATATATATAATACAGCCCATGGATCCAAACACTTCCTGAAGGGGTACTGAACCCCCTAGATCATACCCCATTCATACTTCCCAAGAAACTACTTGAATGCATAAACAAATATATATATATATATATATGTATATAATCTGATTAGCATTATGCAGAATGTCATGGGTAAGAGGGAACAGCCTTCATGGCATATCCATGGCAGCCCCGCCGCAGCAAGGTTTTCGCAGCTCTGGCCTCTTGCTGTTCGCCGCCTTTGGATTTGCTGGTGTCGGGATCGGCGGGGGATCTCAGCGGGGGATGAGGGTAGCATACCATGAAAAATGAAGCGGCTAAGTCAGAAGTATGAAGGCTTGAAGGTGTATGTATTGAGATGTATGCATATATATATATATATATATATTGAGATTATTGAATAATCTTTAAAATGTACGGATGGAACATCTAGACGTGTTGGTGGGTCGATGGTTTCTTGGGGTACTATAGAAAGAACAGCTGCCAGGGTACCTGGGCGCCTCTCCGATGTTGATGGTGGCTCCAGAAATAGATTGCTACTTTGGATTTGTTGTGAATGAAACCCAGTGGATGTAGAGTATCCAGAATCTTAGTAGGTATTGATAGTTATAGCAGCATGTTCAGAGCGGATAGTTCATTCCTACTGGAATTATGTGAACCATATCCCCACTTTTTTGGTGACGTCACGTTTCGCGAAACTTGAGTCCAGGCTTCACGGGCTCCAGCTCCTTTTGGCCGGGGCCTCTGGAGCTTGACTGTCGATGCATTTGGATCAGGCTTATGAAATTTATTTTGAACTGGCTTGTTGAGGTTGAACTTCATCATCATGATCATGAATGATCAGCATCCATTGTGTGGGTGTCCAAAAATTGGGCACGATTCAAGCTGGTGGCCCTGATCCCGGCATAGGTGGAGGGACTCGGCTCGACCAACACGGCGATACCAAGGTGGATGGCTGGCTCCACCTTGGAGGGTTCTGGGATTTCACCCGCAACGATTTCTGATTTAACCAACGTAAAGGGGTATTTCACCAGCAACAATTGGGAGTTGACTAGCAAAAGATTGGTGAGTTCACCGGCAAAATTGGTGAATGAAAAGAAAACATGGAGGATAAAAACCAACATTCACCAACGATATATAATGAGTAAAACATAGTAAAACAAGTTGGTGAATTAGGCTTTGAATTAATGATTGATGGATGGGTTTCACGATTTTACCAAAAGAAACCCATCGAGATTTGGTCAGTCATTGGCGTAGTGCTGTGGCCTTGGGGTGAACCGTAGGGAGTAGACCAACCATTTGGTTGGGGTGTATCCACCAAATTTTATTTGGGTGGTTTACGGTATATTGATGGGATATAGATATAGACAACTGCCAACGTACATAGATAAGGTGTATTCTAGCAACACCAAAACAAGAACACAAAGACCAATTTATCTTAGTTTAAGACTTATTGTAGTAGGATTGCAATATTTTATATTTTTGGGCGTTGATAGAATAAATGGGGAATGCAACCAACTAATGAGGATTTATCCACCACGGGTATGGGGATGTGTTGTGGAATATGGTGGTATATAACAATAACATATAGTAACATAATGTAATATATATATATATGTATATATTATATGTGACTATGAACATGCTATTTTGATGTATTTTGAAAATTGGTAATGTTGGGTGCGTTTGATGATTAAGCAGTGGATGGAATGGGGTAACTACCCTATATTATCCTCAAATAAACCCACATGGTGTTGGGTGAAATATCGATTTAACCTTGAGGCCTTGTTTTGTATGATCCAAATTTTCGGGATACGACCAACCGAATGTGGGGACAATGGCATAATAAATATTCTGATATATATAGTGGATGATAGCCAAGGACATGATATCTGCGAGAGCTGGGGATTGAACTCCCACAGCAATTTTGCAGAGGAATGTGGCGAGGTTTCAACGATAGGATTTGGGGATTTATTTCTGTTTCAGACAAACTCATCGAACCAATTACGCAAGGATTTCTTACCATGACAGGAAATCTCTCAAAGATGCGGGTTCGAACCAGCATTTTGAGAGTGAACATTGCGTTTGTTCGGGAAATCATGTATTGTAATATCTTGTAGCTCTCATGCCGGATCTACTGACATGAATAATTTGATATTACTGTATGATTTGATATGCTTAGCTGCTGAGCTTATATCCCATAGATGGGTATGGGCCAAAACCCCGCTGCAAAAATACCTGGCAACGCTGGATCTTTCATCCCCTTCTGGGCGCCATAGCAGGTGCCGCAGTGGACAGCCCTCCTGCAACGGACACCAAGCTCTACGATGTCCTGGGCATTGGTAAAGATGCTTCGGTGGCGGATATCAAGAAGGCGCCGTCTGTATGCTGTCATGCCCCCATGTAAAAACATGGCGACCCTGCCATGACCTGGGGTTGGAAGATGACTTTCCACTCAAAATTGGATGTGTTCAGGGTCGAACTGTCAAACTGTTAATTTGGTGGAGGGCATTTGTTGTGATGTAACCACCCGAAAGTGGGGAACTTCACTCGATTGCAACAAGGTATAACAATAGTGAATCAATAGTGGGATTTCACCCACCACACACAATGAAACAAGGTGATTTATTACAAGTTTGCATGTAATTTGTCAAGAGCACAAGTTGGAAGATTCTTTTAGAGAATGCACCCGTAGACCAAAAAATATCGATGGCTGGCTTGGCAGTTTCAAGAAAATGCCAATGTCTATCCCATCGGACGGGATGAAGACTCTGCAAAAAAATGATTAAACTAAAGATTAATCATCTCATAACTGTCCAAACTAGTTGTTGGATTCCAACTAGTTAGCGATGCATATCATTCTGCTACTTGCAGAGAGAATAAATATGTCTTTGAGATATATAATCATATATCCATAAACATTAGCAACACGACAAAGTCACTAGAATTAGCACCTCCCGTTACAAGCCACCTCCGTTCCTGCCCCGGCCCTCCCGGCCAAATCCCACCGCAGGCCTACTATCGCAACGCGAGGGACTGTCATCCCGACAAACATCCCGGGAATGAGGTGATGCGCGCCAAGTTCCAAGAGGCCGCGGGGTTTTCATATGTTCAACGAGGATTTACCATCTGGTATAATAACATAGACCCTGAGAATGAGAATAGCTATTTTTTAAGGAAATTCATCTTCCAATCCCTATCTGCCAGGGTCTATATTAATTTACCAGAGGGTATATAAGCAGCAAAGATGGGATTTGTTTTACAGTAAATGGGATTTGCTGTATTTGGGATTACACATTGATATACTAACATTTACTAGCAACAATATGGTGTCCAGATGAGACTTCAGGTAGTTTATATCCACAAGGGGGAACAGTTGCTCTTGATTTACCCAATTCACCCCTTGTGTCCCGGGCTTTATGAGCAACCCTGGTGATGGCACGGCAAAAATCGGCGGATTTGTTGGTGGGATGTTGGTTGCAGCTATTGCCAAAAAATCCAAAATTAGCAATTGTACATTTGGAGAATTGTTGAGAATAATGAATGTCCAATACATGCCTTCAGACGCTTCTTGATGTACCCATATTTTTTTTGCATTTATATGCACTGATATATATATATATAATTATATATATATATATAACATGATGATATTATGATTGTAATTGTTTTACTCATACATGTTGCTCTATTACGCTGCTTTTTAGGTGGAATTGCGTGTCCTCTATAGTAATACTTTTTCAATGTTTTTTGATTTTTGGATCAACCAAACCATGTTGAAACGTATCTCCTGCAACTTGTACCACCAGTTAGTGCTTCTGAATAGTAACGTAGGTGAAACGTAGGTGAACCATGACATTGAGACGCCCCATTTTGAGACGATCCAGTAGCACTAGAAAGACATAGAAATACCCTCCGGTCAACTAACAGAGATCTGTCGGGCGCATCACTTGCATCAATTTGTGAAGGATTTTCTGATTGAAACCAATGGATGTCCATATCTATTGAAACACGTTCAAACCTTTGGCATGGCAGGTTGCAGATGCCTATGCCACGTTGGCAGATCCAGTGCGAAGGCAGAAGTATGTCACTTGGATCAAATCGTGGAGAATCAACGGGATACCCTGGGTAATTAAACCTGCCTGCCTGGGAAAGAGCCGAACATGCCGAACTAAACCCACGGTTTTTTCATGTTTTTTTTTTGGGAGAATCATCGAACAAAATGGTGGATTTCCCAGCAAACCATGTTTGATGATGGAAAGGATACAGTCAGCAATGGGATTCATGTATATTAGCGTATCAGTCAAATGGGATTTCCCACGCAACGATGGGTTTGACCAATTCTTCCATTAGATGGCCATGATTCGGAGTGGGACTTTCACAAAATGTAAAATGATTGATGCATTAGCATTATGAAATGAGAGCCACTAGCTAGATAACCAATGTAAGCCGATGTAATTAAACAATCATTTATTCGATATAAAACAATATGTGTAACTAAATGTGTTGTCACTGTTGGTTATAATGAGTTCAATGCAATGTTTATATAGTGTATATATATATATATATCATGCATAACCAATTGGATTTCATGATCTTTTCACAAACCAATATATATAATAATTAGAACCAAACATACTGCAACCCGGGGGTCCAATAACCGATCATGCTGCCACAACGGGATTTGAACTGGGCCCGTAGATTGTGGTTCGTACACTGGGAAATCATAGTCGCTTAACATAGGCTGACCAAAATCAGTTTTAGGTATATATTTGAATAGTTTTCCTGATTAGCCATACCCATGCTATGTACATGGCTTAGGTATTGTGGTACTACAAACTGGTTCTATGTTTCGCAACACCTTCATGTGGGTCTGTCTAAAAAGACGGATACCACCAAAATGACATGTTTAACAGAGATACTTGTAATGATTATTATCCAATGGAATCAGGGTTAATTACCCTATTTTCAGACAAAACCATTTGCCATCCCTCAGGTTTGGACGACCCCGCTTCATGCCAGTGAGCAAAAACAATTGATCACACCTCAGTGTTTGTTGGTAAAATGCCAATGTTTTCCACAGTTCCTCAAAAGATGGACCATTTTTCTGCTCTATGTTCATGAATTAACAGTCATCGATGGGACTTTCACAGAAAAAAAAAGCCTCAAAGTCCATCAAAATCCCATGGTTCACCGAATCTCATCCCATCTTTACCCCAGAAAAAAATATCACCAGCGCCAGGATCTTCAAGGCCTGGCTGGGTTAGCCTTCTTCAGTGGCCTGGCTTCATCGAATGCTATAGGCTATAGGTAAGGTTGGCTGGTTGAAACTGGTTGGAATGGGATGGGGATTGGGGATTTCCCGGGTAAAGATAGAACATGTGGAAAGCTCATGGGGAAAACCGTTGGAAAAGGATCTATAAATGTGTTTTTTTTTTTTTCCACATCTATGTCTTTGTACACGTTTACAGATGGGTAGCCAACTAAATATGGAGATATCATTGGGATATGTAATAATGCCAGAGTTGATGTGATGGAGATTCGGACCTAATCTCGAGATATGTGGAGATTTAGCGCAGTTATATCTCAATGATTAAAATGGGGATTTAATCAACCAATATGATCAATATAGGGATATACTGTAAGTGAGATATAATTTGAGTATATTTGAGTAAACCAACCAATAATTAGGATGTTTGGGTCTGTCTGAAAATGATGTATGGAAAATGGTGATGAACCATCAAGTTGTGGAGTATCCTATTTTCAGACAAACGCAGAAGATCAATTCCTACTCTTGGATGGTGGTAAAGTGAACATGTTTTTAAACAATCATATGTTTGTTGATGTCATTATACAAGATGACAGAAGAGCATGCGGTTGCAATGGGTTGCAGTTAAAGCTTTACAGACCCACAGCAGCTTGATGATTGACCACAAAACCGGACCAATTTTCGGGAGCAGTGGCACCCATTTTTGGAGACATGTGCAACGAATTCTCTTGGTAAAGCCATGGGTCCCCTTCTGTAGCCGTAAAGGGGAATCATTCATATCCAGCTGAGCAATAGTTTTTGGCCCTGCAAACTGCCCTGCTCCCAGTTATCATCTGAGTTCTTTTGCACTGATTCACCAGCGTTAAACCCACTCTCGCGAAAGGTCTTTTTTGACAAACACAATTCCGCTGGGTCAATTCAATCCCTATGGATCCAGTTGTACCTTCTTAGGAAGTATGAATGGGGGCTGATTTAGGGGTTAGCCATACCTTCTATTCAGAAGTCTTTGGATAGGGCATAGCGAGCCCAACAAAGAACCCAGCTGAAACTAGGGACATCAACACGTACTGGACCTCTCGCAGCGAGATGATCCACATAGAGGTTGGTAAATGTCCTAATTTTTTGGGTCATGACCTCATACTTGAAAGTTGAAAGGGAATTTCCAAGAACTCCCACAGACCAGACATTTACCACCCCCATCCAACCCCTGATTAAAACCAGAAATCTGTGGCCTCAAGAATGTGGGTTGCATTCGATCAGACATTCTCCGCGAGAAATTATATACATCAAACCACCCCGTAGCCGAATGTGAACATTGATTTAGCAGGGGATGTAGAGTTACCCTATTTTCGGACAAGGTTTGATATTAGCAACTCGCAGGTGATTAAGTGCTGTGGCTACAAAGTTGGCTCCCAAAAGGGCGATGAGGCAAAAATTCAGGCCTTCAACTGGCCGATTAATTGTTGGGTCCCTACCAAAAATCGCAAATCAAACGCAACATGTTTTGTTTCAATTTCTGATCTATGTCAGGATTTCTCTGTTTTGTTCTTAGCTGGCTGGCTGGTGAGGTGGCCAGCATTGAGGATTTCTCTGAAAATTTGACCCCACTTTGACCCATCCCATCCCATTCCGAGGCAACAACGCCACCCGCTTGTTTGGACCTCCGCCATGGAGAGTGTGGACTCTCAGGGATTTCTGAAGGGATCATCACTTGGGACACAAGCCGACCCCCATCCGGAACGTGGATTTCACCTGCGAAGATTTAGGATTCAGACCTATATTTTACATATGCATCTACAGGCTCACTTTGGAATGCAGCATGCGGTGTTCATTCACTATCACATCTTTTTGCTGATGCCATCCAATACGACATCCTACTGGCCTATTCAGCCAACTGACAACAGTGGGTGGAGAATTTCCATTCGGCAGGTGCTGATTGGGAGAACAGACCATTGGCTCTGGACGGAGGACTCAGATTGCTGGTTGAAGCAACAAATTTCTCTGCCCTATGGATCCAGTCGTACCTTAAATTCAGAAGTGTGACTGGGTAGACTGGGTAAACGACTTTAAGTACCTTCTAAGTAAGTGTTTGGATCCATAGGGGATGGATGTTGTTAGTAAGAATTGGTCTGATGAAGTCTGATGTGTAGAATAATGGATCGACATTTGACATTTGACCATATCATATAAATGCAAGAGTTTCTACCAATTCTTCCGCACGCTGAGTCAATTGGTCCTCAGGAGCAGGCTGAGTACATGATCGGCTTGTTAGCCGCCAGCATCCCCAATGGCATCGCTGGAGTCACCGTGAGATCTGTGAAGGTCAGAAGTGGGCCAGTGGAGTTTGTGGCCAGGTGAGGTGTGAATGGAGTGGTTAGCTTTAAAATGTGGATTTTTACCATGAAATCATGAAATAGTGGGTTTTTTTATAGGTAAGACTATGGGAATGCAGTTGATGAATGATGTTTCAATGTTTCGTTATGGGTTGTTGGATCTGTTTGTATTAGTTTTGTTTTTTTTTGATGGAACATACTGTATACATCTGTATGGGTACCCTTATTAGCCATTCTTTCGTGGGGCCCAGGGCCCAGAGGGGTAAAACTTTTCTGGTCCATCAGTGGGTCTCCTTGGGTCAGGATTCAAAATACTTAGGACCTAGGAATTGGTCCTAAAAATCGGGATATAACCCACCAAAAGTATCCAGGAGTTGGGATTTATTCACCAAACATGGGGATTGATGATTGATCGTGCATTTATCATAAATTATATCACACGTTTCTGTTGGTCAATGACAATCAATTTTGGAATCATGGTGGATATATATATATATATATATGCAACTCATATCTATAATAGTTGGAACCCACTTTGTATGGTTTTCCAAACAATTCTGAGTTTTTTTTGATTCTCCAGATCGGACTAGCGATCTGAAGGACGATCTGCAAGATGCAACATATAATCCTCTCCCCCCAATATTAGATACTCAGACAAAATCCCGATGGCTTAGAGCCTATTATGCCGGATTGTTTGCGATGAACATCAATGAACATCCATAACTACCAGCTATTTGGGTGTGAGCAGAAGGATAGCACCGTGAAAAAGCTGGGTTCAGCCTGGTGCACTTTGACTTTTCGACTAGCCATTAATCCATTATATCAAGGCTAAGTCATAGAGAAGTGGGAAACCTGGGAATATCTATCAAATATCATCTAGAACCTCATGGAAACACTTTTCTGCATCTAGTTGGGATGATGATATCCCCAGACAAATTCACACACATTGAAAGTGGCTACAGTCCCCACTGGTAGCTATGATTTCCGGCTGGATAGTCATGATTGATTAATTTGGGTGTGTCTGAAAAGGGGGTATGCCCCAAAATCCACCGGTGTATCATTTGACTCCAATATAATATACCATAATATACCCCATTTTTGTTGGTTCTATCCCCGTTGTATTTCGATTGCTATGGAAGTTAAAGTGAAGCAGGTCAATCACTATAATATGCTACGATCATGAATTTTGCATAACAACCCATTCCTATTGATCCAGCTGTAGTTTCTTGGGACGTATGAGTGGGGTATGATTTCTGGAAGTGTTTGGATCCATAGGGCATGATCTTCCGCATTGCCGACCCCTGACCTGTACGGTGCGCGGCAGTTGGCCTACGATGAAGCTTACAAGACCCGTGTGGCGACGCTGTTGGAGCGCGTGTCAGAGGAGTGGTGATGGAATGGAGATGTACTGGGATATATGTATATATAATATATATATATAGAAGTTATATAAGCATGTATCATTATTGAATATTATTATCATCATCATTATTATTATAGAAACGCACATAGCCAATAATATATAACTATCTATAACATAACCATATACAAGCATATATAACCAACATCATGGGGATATCCTGTTGATATAATTTGAATGCAATGGGCATATATCAACAATGCAATGTTTGTGTGTGTGTGTAAAAATGGGCCGTGCCCATGAAATAGCCATTGAATCAGAAGGAGAAGGAGAAACCACGTGAGTTTGCGGTCTTATAGTACTTTATCTTCCAACACACCCATAGACATAAACCCTCATGAAGTCTCCAAATGAGTGTATTATATACCCTCAAAAATAGTGTGTTGACCCACTTTTTTCGAGGTACTTTGAGGGTGAAGGTATTTGATTTCCGTCCCAACTCTCCATTTTTTTATCGTTCAAAATCGATTTTCAAAGCTGGGTCAAGTCAGTAGGGTAGCGACGCGCTTGAAGACGTATATTTATGTGTATGTTATTTAGCGTTCAATGGGCAAAATCATCAAGTACCCTCTGGTAAACTAACATAACTATGGGAAATCACAATTGTTAATCGGAAAATCCACTATAACTGGCCATTTTCAATAGCTATGTTAGTTTACTCGAGGGTAGTTGAGATATAGTACAATGTGGAATTTTCTCGATGATCTTCCATCAGAGGGCCATTATGAATCCTCCCAAGAACACCTATCCAAACGCATGACTTGATGTTTTCCCAAATCTAGTACAGTAGTCACTTGTCTTACTTAGTTTAGTTTAGTTTGGTTTGGTTCAATTTTGTTTTGCTTGCTTTAGTTTCGTCAGTCAGTTGGTCAGTTGGTCAGTAGTCAGCTAGTCACTTCGTCACTTAGTTCTTCTTTTAGTCAGTGAGTTGGTCAGGTAGCTGATCAAATCCCCACTGTGTCATCCAATCCTCGTTACCGAAATCCAAATCATCCCCATTGAAAAAAAAATGTTAAATCACGTTTAAAACAAACATGTTCTTTTCATATAGCGGAAAACCATTTCTGCTGAGTTAAACCAATTCATCCTTGAAAGGTTCACTGTGAAAACCAAGTTATTTCATGTTATTTCATGGCCCCAATCTCCCCTCTCTTTTCGTTGCTTTTTGTTCTCCTCCCTTGTGCGACCCAGGAGCAGGCGAAGGACACGGTGGAGCAGCTGGAAGAGTTTGGTCTGGCCGTGAAGGCGGAACCCATCGAGGGCGAACGCTCCAACGAGCAGGACGAGCCGAAGGGTTCCGAGAATCTCCTGGTGGTGGGGGTCATTGGATTTCACCTACCAAGAATGGTTGATTCCATGGGAATTTCATGGAATTCATGGGATTTCACCTAATTTTAACATATGTTAACAATTTTGATGAGATTATATGGGATTTAATGTTTTGCTTTCACATGCTTTCACTGTAACCGTCAAGAAAACAGGAATTTCTTGAGGGGATATGATGGGGGGAAATCTGCATCAACTTGGTGGTTCACCTTAGGAATTGTAAGTACGTTATAACCCTAGTAACTCAGTGGGTCAAGTAGGATTAGTATGGATTAGTCCAGGGATCAGCCCACTTAGAGTTGTAACGTAGAAAAAGTACGGGGATGTTGACTCTTGTTTACCTGTCATTTTCTGCGTGAAATTGTATTTTTTTCGCGACAATTTAGGTTGTAAACTATTGTGTGGTGATGTGTGGTGAATGGAGGGAGCGGTTAGGAGCTGCTATGGTTGTAATTATCCGCATTGTCCAACAATGGGGAGCATGGGGAGCTACGAATGGAGTCTCCTTCCCACATGATACATCAGCAATCCACCTTCGGCCTGGAAATGGTTCAATAATCTTCAATATATCCTCATCTTTTTTTGTCATGACATACTCATACATACCCTCTGGTAATCAATCAAGGCTTGTTGGATAATCCCTGATTTATCGAAATTTCCAAGCTAGGAAACCTCCATCTAGTTCGTGGATTTTCAGGCTGGCCACGTTTGAGCACACTGGAGGGTAATGATTGTGTTGGCGGTATTATGAGGGTCCATGAAGTTAGGTTTTTGGTCAAAGCTCTCCAACCCCATGGCAGAATCCATTCCGCATCCCAATTTCTACTCCAAAATCATCCCAAATTCCATCGAAAAATGGTTTCGCGCATTAAGAATCATCAATATCTCCTGGAACATCCAACAATGTTTGCGTATGTTAAGCAATTTTCAAAATATGTTCTGTGGTTTTCCTAACCAAATGGGAGATGTCTCCTTTCTCCATGAGAAACTTCGGTGAATCACTGCAGGAGACGCCCATCCAGCACTTTAGGCTGGGAGATCGTTGGTGGTTTTGAATGGGATGAGTGAAGCCTGACTGTGCATTAGCAACCAAAGAAAAAGGTGGATGGTAATTACCAGTAACTAGTCAAAAACCAATCAGGTTGGGTATTTCCGGAAACTAAGCGTGGCAATATCCCAAAATAGTGAGTTGATTATCAGTAAATACATGCAACAGCCCTTTGAGTTGTATGGAGATGGGTCCAAACCTATGTTGCCATATCCTATACTATCAGTTATTGGTTGGATGTGAAGAATTACCATGGTATTCTTCGACCAGGGCTTTCGCATATATGTCGGGCTTTCCAACCTTGGCAGGGGTTGTTGTAGAAACTGAAGATTTGAATCCTGAGTCTGAATCCTAAGTTTTAAGTTGGTATATGAATCCCATTGACTGTAGATGGAATATCCCAGACTGTATTTAACTCCAGTTGCTGTATGTGGACCTAGATATCTCACATCATGAAGCGAGTCCGGTCGCCCTGAACGAAAGGCGCATTCAGCGCGAGCTGGGCGAGGCCGGGAGCGAGGTTGCAGAAACGTTACGTTGGTGAGTTCCGTGTGATCCATAGTAGTTGGTTTCTATTGTATGACATTATACTATATTATTCTTGTGGTATTAAAACATAACCAAGGGACTCACCACAATGATATAATAACAATTTAGTAGAATTATCTTATAACGTAATATAATGTTATTCTTATATATTCTTATACTATACTGTGTTATACTATATCTACAAAATTGTACCTCATTATTCAGATGGTCAAGCAAGACATGTTTACTTTTTGTGAGTCATTGGCATGCATGAAATATTATGTATACATATAATATATACATGTGATATGTAATTATTCAAAAGATACATACATACATACATACATACATACATGCATGCATGCATGCATGCATGCATGCATACATACATACATACATACATACATATACATATACATATACATATACATATACATATACATATACATATACATATACATATATATATATATGCACACAATTCATGTACTGCACACTACCCTGCCCCAAAAAAAATGTGTGTTGAAGGTAAGCCATGTTAATTGTGTATGTTTTTTTTTGCACCCCAAATATATATTCCTCAGCGAGGCAATGACTATTTGCAGAATGGAAGAGTCGGGCGGTTTTATTTGCACAACTTGGACATCGATGGCAAAACTGCCCGCAAATGAACATTGTCCGTTGATATTTGAGTCATCATCATCATCATCATCATCATCATCATGATCATGATCATGATCATCATCATCATCATCATCAACATCATCATCATCACCATCATCACCGTCATCACCGTCATCACCGTCATCACCGTCATCACCGTCATCACCGTCATCACCAACATTTGGGTTTTGAGTTGGATTTTTACAAACTGACAATGTGGTTTTGAATTCATTTAACCAACCAACATCATTCATATTCTCCATGATCAAAGCTATATGTTGACGTATCCCTGGTCACATCCCCCTTGGCAAGGCGTCCGAGACCTTGCGTCGGATCTCCCAAGAGATCCGACCCGATGACATCAACAAGGCGCCACCGCCACCGTTTTGCCCGAAAATATGGGACACGAGGAGCAACTATTAAAATTATGAATATATTTTTATTGGGCACCATCTTTTTAGAAATGCCCACCATTGAATTTGTGTGATGGCATTGTTCAACCTTGTTCCACTGTATGAGCCATATCAGATGATGAACCCTCCAACATCACCGCCAGCCAAAACTGTCAGTATATCGTTGGTTGAAAATTCACTCAGCCCCTTACTTAAGTCATTGACGCTGGCAGTTGAGAAATACTCGCTCTTGTGGTTTTGAGGGAAGGTTTGTCTTCTCTATGGAGGGGGACACTCATGATAGGGACACTCATGGAACATTCCTTTTTATTGATTTCCAAGATGTGCTACAAACTCATTAAAGAGCCCTGGGGTTACTCTTAAAAGGGTTAATTACTCTTAAACTCTCAAAAAAAAAATCGAAAACTTACAAAATCCAACAAGTTCTGAAACATATCTGAATAAGATATAACAAAATCCCAAAAAGAGTCTAAGAATCAATCCAATAATTCCCGGAAAAAAAAAAATAATCCAACGTTCCAAAACAATTACCTCCAAGAAATCCGAAAAATGCAAAAAAAATCCAAAACATTCCAAACACATATTAAAAACATTTAAAAACATCATCAAAAACAAAAAAAACAAAAGAAAAAACAACCAAAAAAACTACAACAATTGGGAATGAAAGGGAATGATTTGGAACGCAACGGAATTCTTGGGGTATTGGTTTGTGAATTCTGAGAGAGAAAGAGATTGGGTTGTTTTTTTTTGGCTCAGGAAACAGCGACAGTCCGGTCAGTTTCACAGAGTACCAGATTGGATCTAGCATTCTGTATACGGTTTGATGTAGTTTAATCATGTTCAATCCAGGTCACTTCAGAAAATAATTGTGTGACTGTGTGTTTTCTTTGTTGAAATGGTTATGCCGCAGCACATGCCTTACCCTCCACCATTCAGCCCATACGTGCCACAGGGTGATGACTCAGAGTTTGACAGGCAAGACATGGGGCTGGCTGGGACTTACACTTGGTGGATGTTGGTGGTGCCCCATATGTCGCAAACACTTCAGCAGTGGCTGCTCTTAAACCCCTGTCGGTCCGTCGGTTGATGATTATCTATGTATATATATATATATATGTGTTTGCGAGGGAGAAAACCATCAGATACAGAATGAACGTTGGCTTTTCAACGCCATAAATCAGTGGATCAGTTGGAGGGACAATCTGCAGGAAACCCTACTGAAGTTCTTGCCCCCAAATTGGTCATTGATAGTGGGCTGAATCAAATCTGAACATGTTTCTTCCCATCAGTTTTACATAATCTCAGTAAAATCATCAGAAAAACGAAGTCCGATTGGATACCCTGGGGTAAACGAACATAGACGTGGAAAACCCACAGTCTCCCAAGAAAAATGATCTACTTTTATGGTGAGTCTCCCACATCTACTGTTGATGGAAGAAATCCTGCACCAGTTGGTAACTCTTAGGTAGCTATGAACCATTGCAAATCAATGCAAATACTGAAATTATCTAGTTTGATAAACCATCTGCCAACTGGTGCAGGATTCCGCAACCATCCACAGTATTCTTGGTTTATAAAACCCATGAACTTATACGTTACAATTTTTATCAAATTTTATGGTCCACTATATATCCCACATAAACTATATAGATCTAAAAAGTATTTAGCCCCTGGGTATTTGCTTCGACTTCCTCCAGGTACGTGGAGATGGTGCGACACCTTCGAAGTGAGCTGCGAGCGGCGGCCAAAGGACTGGAGGAGCACAAGCAGCGTAGCTGGGATGCAGGGAGGATGGGATGCAGGTGAATGATAAAACCAGATTAAACCAGTATGTTGTATATATTTTAGTTTGATAAACGTATAACAATGTATATATATATATATGTACATGTGTGTTAGTGTGTTGTATCAAATCTTGGCAAATCCCATCTTTAAAAAAATATGTCCTGATTAGTGTTCTTTTGGCAATCCAAGAACCACCAGGAAACGGGAACTTATCATCAGCCGAGGTGATTTACCGCATTATGCCTCGAGATGCGAAGAAATCCGCAACTGATTGCCTTTGAATCATCTTGCATCATTCGCCAACCGCAATCGTTGTCGCTCAATCAGTTGGGGATTGCCATCTAGATGCTTTCCAGCTGTTTCCATGCTGGATCACTGTTTTCTTCACCCCACCAACAATGCCCACATTCAACACAAACAAAGGTAGTCTAAGGGTTCAATGATAATTACATGTACTCGTAGATCAAGACCGACCCTAAATTGGCCGCAAAATGAACACACCCAAAATTAAAGCAGGGTTTCTCAGTCTGTGGAAGTATTAAATATCAGATTGGAGTCACAGGCAGGTTCTGAATAGCAATCGATGATCATGATACCTGTTGCCCAATAAGGATATTGGCAAAGTTATAATTTCATGGAGAAGTATGTGTAGTTCTGGTATTGATAGAACATCATAGTTTGGTTTCTCAAGGGAAAATCCGAAGGAATGGAATGAATGGATCTGATCTATCTGATCTACGCTGAGGTAAAGCCTCTACTGAGTCTACAGAGGCCAGTTTCACTGAGTCCACCAGTCTCAGTTTGTTCGGAATTTTGGATTTACCATGATTTACCTTCAATGTATGGCCATTACGTATCCGTTGAACATCGCTTAGAATTCTACAGTATCAAATAATATCAAATATACATGAAATGTCGATTTGGTATCCATCAAGCATCCGTCAAGCATGGTGGGGAACACTGGTTTTCTCAACCATGAGATTTTTGGGTAGCCTGTTTTGTGATTCAAAGCTGAAGGAAATGGCTATGGGGAGAAGAAATCATCAAAGTAAAGGAATATCCAGTTTTGACCTGTGCCCATGTATCTGGCATACATACATAGTCATACATATATTACATATAAATACATATACATACTGATGGATTATGTTTTGGATTGATGAAATACCAATGTTGGCAATGGAGTCCAACGCAATGAAGTAGGAGGACCAAAGGACAGACAATTCCAGCATTTGGTTGCAGGGACAAAAAGCATTCTACTTATTGTGTATTGAGTATTCGATCAAAGCTCAATCTTACAAGAGTATGAGTTTCCTTCTTTGTTGGATATGCGTACTAAATAGTTAACGAACCATATTCAGTCAACAAAAAAGTCATGTATCACCATTCCAAGTAGCATTTTAACATATGTTAATTTGTCTCTCTTTTTGGGGGTTGCTATGTATAATGGCTGTTTGTTTTCCATGTACAAAATGACTCATGGCTTCAATCCACCAGCTGGGTCCGTTGCGGCAGGTGTCCAACGGCGTTCGCGCCAACGGCATCCCCGTCCCACGGTGACCCGCGGTGAACCGCGGTCGAACGGCGGAGTTTTTTCAGCGGCCGCGCGGCCGTGGTAAATCTTCCAGGTCTTCAGTGGCGTTTCTGCTGGATCCATGATGATCCATGAAGAAATGGGGATGGGTCAAGGATGATTATTGGATGGTTAATGGATATTTATTCCGTCAATAATATGGTGCCCATATGTTTCCATGAATGATGTTCAAATATGGTTAGTGGATGGATGCTTTTTAACCAGCTGTTGCTGAGGGATAGTGTGGGAATGAACATCCATTGACCATGTTTGAGGATTAATTACTAATGGTTTACTACTAGTTTACTACCATATTTGAGGAAATACACGTCCATCAACTATAGCTATTGGGTACATAGGGTGACATCATAGCCAAATGGGATCTATGGTTGATGGTTTCAATCATTCATTGATTTCAAGCATACAAAGGACATTGGTTGATGTGACTAGCATATTTTTTGGATGGGTTAAGATTGGAATCATTATCAACTGTAATGTGCTGTTTTTATTGTTTGTGCAATTGGAATATACAAACCAACTGGGATATGTCTTGGTGCGTTTTAGAATGGTGTGTGTGTACCACCAAAATGACCATTTTAATAGAGAGAATGACAATGATGATCTACCAGTGGATCGGATGTGTTTCCGGACTTTCAGACAAACCTGGATGCGTATGGGCCAATCTGGATATCGATTTCACATGTACTGCAAGTAATTCAGAATGGGGAGTTCTTTAGCACAACCGTGTTGGTTTCAATTTGATATGATCAGAGATATGCACCAGAGGTAGAAATGAGAAACTGACAAGATTATGTGTTGTGCACCCGTGCTATTGTGATAGACGTCCACTGGTTCTTTTGGTAAATAGGGAAAGAAACACATTAGAACGAATTCTAAGAGGAAAATCATGTCAACTTGCAGTCGGTTGCAATTGTAAATAACTTCATGAATCAACAGCCCGTACGTCTCTGCATATCTATTGTATTTTGTTTCAATATATAGGTTGTATACATGGTTAATATTGCAATGTTGTGCATACATGTGTAATACCATATATCACATATAGATACATATACATAATGTATATACACTCTTAGGCAAGCTCTTAGGCACATGTCTATCAAGTGTCTTCAAGCATCAACACCTACTGAGTCACCCACTGATCTCTTTGGCCTCGTCTGACAGCAATTCGTTGTTTCCAAGAAGCGTCACGGGAGATCGGGACATTTCGGGAAGATGTGTCCCATTCGCCGTCGAAACAGCGCTCGATCTCCATCATGGTGAGTTCACCACTTGGTTCCAAGGTCTTTCAATGGAGGAATGCAGGTGAAATGCAAACTCTGAAGAAACTGCTGGTACCCAGACCCGATTTCGTCAGCTAAGGAGATTTATATTTCAATTACATTATGTTATTCAATAAACAGTATTGTTGATGATTTTGTTCCTCTAGACAGGTATGGACCAGCATTTTACCAATGGACCCACAGTTCCACGTTTTGGGAGTCTCTAAGTTTGACACCCAGAGAAGTAAAATGCCCAATTTTGGGGCAGTCTTGGACAGCCAGTCCAGTAGAGGTCAGATGTTCAGTGATTCAAGTAGTCAAAGTAGTTGCCATGCTGCCTCTCCTCTGCACTTGGTCGAACTTGCTCTTGCGAGATATTTTAATTTGCGCAGATCGGTGTGCCGCAGTGGGAGTTTCACTCAGACCGCATCCGCCCACCCGGCGTTGTGCTGTCTGGCTTAAGACTCGGCTGATCCGATCTCAAAAGACTCGGACCACAGTCAAGCGAATGCAAAACGAGGGGGGGGCCCCCTTTTCTGATGAGTACTCGAGCTATTCATTGCTGCATTCAAATAAAGTCACGTTGCAATTGCAATATATTGGTATATAATGGTATAGTATACATGATATAATATATATATATATATATTGATATATGTTCTAGTATGTTCTAGTAGATCATAGCAGGTCAGGGTTAGATGCTCATCCCCCAAAAAATGGTTCAGTCCAGTTACAGCACCATGAACATCATTGGGCCCGGTTTTGAACCTAGGTGAGCTCTTGATCAAAAGTGGAAGCCCCCCTGGCTGATGACAAAACACGCCATGGGGAGATTCAACCGCTGGAGCGATGATTCTGTGATTGTGATACCCTTTGGTAAACTACCAGTTTGCTATTGAAAATGGCCATTGAAATAGTGGAATTTCCCATTAAAAATGGTGTTTTTGCATAGCTATGTTAGTTTACCAGAGGGTACCTAGCATGAAGATGAATTGACTCGCACTTTCGTTTCTGTACTCTTGAGAACCTTCCTTCAGCTGCATCCTTCTATTTTCTGTTCTGAATCCCCAATATTGGCGGGTCACGGTCGACAGGAGCAGTTTGCCACAATCTTTAGCATCCTCAAGATTTCATTGCTAGGTTTGGGGTTGAACATGGATCCAGACAAAATAAGAGGATTCAGCCAATTTAACCCATTCACCACGGTTGCTGATTGGGATTCTTACTGATGTCTATTCCTCTTTGGGCTAGTGGAAGACCCAACCAGTACGCCGAAGATCCACCGATTCGAGTGGAATTCTGAATGAATTCAAACTCACTTAAGGATCATTGGCTGAGATTTGGGGATGGGGATATTGAGGCTGGATGCTGACTTACCCTCTGGTGAACTAAGATAACTATGGAAAATCACCATTTTTAATGGGAAAATCCACTATAAATGGCCATTTTCAATAGCGAACTGTTAGTTCACCAGAGGGTAAAGGCTCCATTCTTGGGCCACTCAGGTTCTTAACAACATGCGTTCATCCGATCCTTAAAGGTGGATTGGTTATGACCGACTGCTCGGTGTTTCTCGGCTCAAATCATGAAGGCTCTTTAGACATATCATGGTTTATCTTTATGACCTTTGGTGCTAGTGATTTTGGACTTGTAAACTGTTGAGGCTGCAGAGGATCTTTTTGTTCAAGATGATTTAAGGATCCAAAAGCTGCCTCATCCTGGATTTCCAGAACAGCAAAACATGCAACACCTGCTACCTACAAAAACGGAACCGGCACAGCAGTTTGTTTTTTGATCATCTCTTTGTCACTTTCAATCACCTCCCAAAGGGAGCACCCACAGTGGGTTTCCCGACGGCCGCTGGACGGGTCCGCTTCGGTTTTTCAGACCGCAGGAAACATGCAGCATTTGAAGGCTTGTCCTTGGGACAAGAACGCCCCCTGGAGGTGGGCTGCGGTGACGGGACGTTTCAGCGGGTTGTTTCAGACGTTGTTTCTGGGCTGCGAACGATCCAGATGTGGAGCGTTGTGTTCGTAATTAATGAATTATAATCAAACCCAATGCCATGAACCGCTTTCAAAAGGTGGTCTACATAGTGTACTGGGATGTACTGGGTATATACCCCCTATGACTTGGATGATTTGGTTCTGGGGATGATGTATGACATTGGGGAAGTCTCTTCCCCTTACAAGGGGCCCCCCCTAGGTAGCTAAGCTGGTTTAGAACTATATAAGACAATAGACATGAATAGACTATATGACATTATATGACTATCACAAGGTTTGCTTTAACTATATGGTACTGTGTACATTTGTATACACTATTATAATACATTATACATATATATATATATATATGCACAACATAGTATCTATAGGTTTATGAAGGTTACAAACCAACTCATATCTGGGAGTGCCCACCTTGTTGTTCTCAATGCGACTAGTATCTGGGTTGGTTTGGCGATAGGGCACCCCAAAACCCAGTGGTTTATCATTGTTTTTTCTCATGAAAGTCGTTCTTTTGGGATAATCATGGGAAAACATAGGAAATTGTTGGATACATATGAGAAAATCTATGATACTTGCGGAAACTCATGGGATAATGATGAGAGTAGAATCATTTTTTGAGAGCGAAATCAGATAAACATCCAAATCTATTGCAGTTGGATTCCCATCTCCCGGGTTATCAAAACCCATATAATATATATATAATAATCCTTTCCCCCTAATACTAACCCCCCCCTAATAATAACACCTCAGGTAGTTTTTATTATTAGGGGGGTATTTATTCTTAGGGGGGACCCTAATACTAAATTTCGGACCTTATTACTAAAAACTATTTTTCTCGATTTCAAAATCAATTAAATTCCAATTTAAAACGCAATTAATATGTTGCAAAAAAATGGATTTCGAGGCGGATCGCTAATAGTAAACGCCGGACCTTATTACTAAAAACTATTTTTCTCGATTTCAAAATCAATTAAATTCCAATTTAAAACGCAATTAATACGTTGCAAAAAAATTGGATTTCGAAGCGGATCGCTAATAGTAAGCGCCGGACCTTATTACTAAAAACTATTTTTCTCGNTATTTTTCTCGATTTCAAAATCAATTAAATTCCAATTTAAAACGCAATTAATACGTTGCAAAAAATTGGATTTCGAAGCGGGACCCTAATAATAAGCACACACCCCGGGGTTGACTAGTTTTTATTATTAGGGGGTGAAACCGACAAATGGTAGGTTTATTTTTAAATTGTTTTCTAAAGGGGATCAATTAAAAGTCAAATTGGCCAACCACAAATTTTCCAAAATTGGAGATGGACCCTAGTTTATTATTTGGGGGGGGGGTTTAGTAATAGGGGGAAGGGATTACAACATATTTATATAATTATATATATATATATATTATACCGTTACAATGTGTATAGTGTCATGTCCTGGATCTTCATAAATCAGCCTCCAACAAAACTCGAGCCGTTTCAGGCCTGCGACATTGCAGTTGGGCACCACGACTGCTGAGCAACGCGAGGCAAACGGAATGTGGAGGATTCATATTGGGGGAGTTCCTACAATCCCCCAAAACTACGGGTCTCAAAACTGACATATGTGAAAATTTGGATGATTTTGGGTACTGTACCGCTATGTTGGGAAACCTATGGGATAAGCCAACAATAATGATACATAATGATACATTGGGCTACAACGGGAGTATAGTTGGAAAAAAATGTGATATAATGGGATATGTATATGTATATATACAATTATGATCAATTATGTATATAATGTGGCAAACCCAAACCATCCCCAAGTTTGAGGTTTATGAAATTGAGCATGCTGTGGCTGGGATGATGTTTGGTATGATCCCCAAGTGGTTTGTTAGTGGGATGGTTTGCTATTGGGTTTAAGGTTACCACATGATGGGGGATCTGAGATAACACAGAAGTAAGAATATCATGGGGTGTATTTGGGAATTTCTAACCAACAAGAATGGGAAAATGGGTATGATGGCTGCAGCTACCGAACCCAGATTGGGTATCTATCCCAAAGTAGTCCAACTTTTCCAGTTAGTGAGTTATCACAATTTATCCAGACAGATGGAGCTCGTGATTTTCCGGGATTTGCGTGAATTTAGCATGACTTTCGTGGATGTTTTGTTTGGGGGGAGTATCATGGAGCATCCGATTTTGGAGCTATATCTATCATGTCATATGTCATAGGTCAATAGTGAAAGTGTTTTGTTGGGTTGGACTAAGTGACCAATCCTTTTACCCTTTGGTAATCAAACATGGCAAGGGAAACTCCCCCATATAGATGGTGTTCCGTTTCAAATAAGTTTAAAACCTCCATGTACAAGGGATTTCCCAGCTAATTGGCCATGATTACTGTACCAGAGGGCATATACACTCAAACAATCGAGGTGAAGAACAGGATCTTGCACTTCAAGTGGCATTTGTGACTTCCTCATGTTCCCCATATATAGTCAGTCATTGAGTCATTTGTGCAGCTCAGTTTGGCAGGACTTGGCCATGGCGAAAAATACCTTCCGGTATGGAGAGACGGCGAAAAAAGTGGCCCAGCCCTGCGGGCAAGAGGAAACGTTCAGGAGTGGATGGGTGGCTGGGTGGCTGGGCCGGGAAATATGGCTGACCTCAGAATGTTTATGATTGAGTTTATTGGGTGAATCATCCTATGATATCCTGTGACTGTGAATCTTTTATTTCAAACTTGGGAATACTTGGGAAGAGTTTCAAGTTGCCCGGGTTGTAGATGGGATGCGTCATTGTAGATGTCGGGATCGAAATCTGCCCTGGCCTTGTTTTGCGCGGTTGGTTGCTTCAACACGGATATTCTGTAACATAAAGTCACGCGATATTCAACACGGTCATTTGTGCAGTGCTCAAAACCTGCGTGGCTTGATGATTATAGATTATTGTTTAGATGACTCCCGACCGGTATAACAGCTTGACAGAGGGTGTTGAACACTGCTCAATTCATGATTACGAATCCATGCAGGTGGGTGGTTTTAAGGACATGATTTGCTTCAACAACATTTGGGATACTCATCCATAATCACAACTTATTTTCTTGGGATGGGTCGAAGCCAAATGATGACTTACTTCCTGTCCATTGCTACCCGATTCCAGGTTGCACTAGCAATATATGGGTTGTGTCCAAAACCAGAGTGCCCCAAAATCCAAGGGTTTAAAACGCCATTTCACCGAAATTGCGCCACAAAATTGTGGTACTTCAGAACGGCATCTCCCCAAATTGTTGAAAAAACCCAGCTATCCCGTATGGTTGGCTATCTCCAATTCCATGATTTTCCCATGATCTTCACATAAACTGCCGTGTAGAATGAACAACAGGTTGACTTGTTCATAGACAAATCCCATTTGTTAGTTGATAAGTTCATGATTGCATACCCCCCCACATGGGAGCCACAACTCATGAATAGCCTCCCTACCTAAGCAGAAGATCTCCGGTGTGTCCCCATGTTAGCCATGCCTGGAAACATCCCCCTTTGATCCCACAACAGGGCCGCATGAAGCAAGGGGCATGTGATTTTTCCCCATGTTTATTGGCGAAAATCCCCAATGGTTTCAGTCAAATCGACCGTTTTTTTGCAGGTGAAATCACCACTTTTTGCTGACTCGATCACTAGATCCCTGTGTTCCCTTTAAGATGATTTAATGACTTGCCCTTTTGCGGGGGTTCGTAGACTAACCCCTTCAAAAACAACCCCCCTTCAATCCCCACCATGTGTAGCAATTAATTATATCAATTCCCATCATCCAGTTCCATATAGTTCCAAATGTCCATCATTCAGTTGAAAATTAGTTAAATCACCAACTTTAGTTGTTAAATCTCAATCTTTCATCATAGGTTGCTGGTAAAATTCAGTTATTCTTGTTAATTAGCATTTGTTCTGGTTAAATCACCCCTTCTTCTGGTGAAATCCCATTTTTATCACAAGTCTTTACTGATTCATTCCACTTGTTCATTGCTTCATACCATTTTTTTTGGGTAGGATCACCAATTCTTGCGGTTAAAATCCCATTTTTTTTTCACATCTTTCCATGGCTGGTAGTTTCTCCCATCCAGTCTCCGCCTCAGCGAGGATGGCTGCGAGGAGTCGTGGCTCCGAGGCCTTTCCCGGTCGAGACGCCTTGAGATCCGCCAGTTACCTCCCCGGCGGCTGGGAGGCGTGGGAATTTCACAGTAGTTCACGAAACCTTGGGATTGAAGACATGATCTAAGGATCAAGAATTTGGGATTTGACCATGAACAAGTTGAAACACATGGCGAATTAGAGAGCATTAAAACTGTGGAATTTGACCATGACAATGAAAAAACATGGAGACTTGGCCATGAAAGAGTGGCATTTGTCCATCAATTCATGGCCGTGTTTCAGGATAATTGATATATAAATTATGAAATCATTTGAACCATAAAAACTGGGGATTGCAAGCCAGAAGAGATTTTGCAAATTAAAATTGCACAAATGGCCCTTGAACTTTAGTGTGTTGAAAAGCTGGACTCTACCCTTTTCGCTAGAGTCTCCCCTAAAGATTGGATGACGACCACAACTGCGAGGACTATCAACGGCTGAACAAGCCGGACTTTACGAAGAGTTTCTCTTACATCAGGCCTGACGTGGTCGTGCGAGACGTTTGCACAGATTACTTTGGGGAACATACAGAAGTATAGGATAGCAACGATATGTACATATATATATATATATATGTATATAAATTACACACTATATTATATACATATATAACACATCATATATACACAGAATGTCCTAGATTATGTACTATATCCGGCTGTTTGTTTGATTGTGTACACATGATCACTGATTATCTATAGATCCTTCGTTTTTTATTTCTCCTTTGGAACTAAACAAAAAAATGTTCCAGGGCGCCATTATGCACCATTTTTTGACTTTCGAAACCCAGAATCTTGTTGATGTTATCATATTGATATGTTTGTTGTTTGTTTGTGGGTCCCGCACAAATGATTGCAAGACCGGTTTGTATACGTGAAAGCTCGAGTATTGCTGAGTGATATTTCCCTACTGGTTGTGGTTTGCGATTGACCCAGCCAAACATGGATACTATTTATGATTGGAGGCGGCAATTCCTGGGTTGCATGTACTCGTATAGTAGCAAATTCAAGTAGGATACTTGCAGGTTTCATCTGAAAGCAGAGTACCCTTCAATCCATCGCTTAGTCATCCTCCCTATCACAATTGAAATTACAATTTAGAAGGTCTACCCGGTCGAGTCTACCTAAGTCTCAGACACACATTTGTGTGCCTTGTCAGCAGTGTTTATGGTGAACATGTCTATTGCGACGGACTGAAATTTAGAATGCGTCTTGGAGCCACGGGAATTTTCCACGGAGGATTTTTTTACAGCATTTTTGGTTTCCAGACCCCAAACTTAGAATGTAGTTAGGTTTTTGGTGACCCTCTCAGTACTTTAGAGCGACGGACTGAAAACTTAGAATGTTTTCGTATTTCCGAGTGGTGTTGCATTCTAAGTTAGGGGGTCAAAACTATTTTTGGAAAATATCCCAGCATTCTAAATTTCAGTCCGTCGCAATACATATATCTACGCTTCATGGGCGTTTATAAACCCATTTGCTGACTATGGGGCGCCACCTTGCAGGACATAATAATCATTAATAATCCCCATTGTATCCCTTATTGACCATGGCCATTTTCCGCGGCTACCTCCATCAGGAACGGCTGCAGTTTAACTGGCCACGGCAGCATCTTTGAAGCTTCACTGCAGCGGCGCCCGCAGACGTCTGAAAGCGTGGCATTGGAAGAACCTTTGGTGTGGCTGGGACTTGACTGGATCTCATTGGAAGTCATTTGCGTTTTAATTGATGTGCAAAGGTTTTTCCTTTTTTTATGAATGTCAATGGATTCTAGTGGATTTTACAGGAACAGAATTTCAGCGCTTTTCCATGGAATTGTTCATGAACTTTTATCATGAATAATTTAATTTAGAAAGTCTTTTTGTTTTCATGGATTTTACCATGAACACCGGGGATGTTTACCGGACAGGTTTGGATTTGTGGATTCTAAGCAACATCGGCAAACATTAGGACAGAGACGTTTTACCGGATGTGTGTGCTGACATTGGTTGCCAAAACGTGGCCTTTATCTATCGCACCTGGGATGATGATCTCATTTGACAACGAATCTTTTTGGTGGTGCAGTTTCAATATTGTCTGGTCCTTTGGTGTACAGATCATTCCAATGTAGACTAACATAGCACTCCTGAATAGGCTGAATGGTGGGTGGACGCAAAGAGTACGCCCCTCAGCAAATTTGTTTATCTTCTTGAACTGAAAACTCCCAGGCCCCCGGCGCACAGCGAATCCTTGGAGAAGTTGTCCACGCGCACCTGGACGCAGATCACGCACCTTGGCGATGGCATTCAGCGCAGAGGAGGAGGATTTAGATTGCTTAGCTAGGGTTTATGGGGAATAGACCTCTAGTGAATGGAGTTCTGAAATTTTATAAACTGACTAATAACTGGAGGTTTCTTAAACTGGTGGATACAACTAAAGTTAACGGGTTAATGAACTACAGTTGATGTCAAAATGAGGATATACAGCTATAGATATATATGTGTATTATGTTGTATGATACTGTGTTCCATACTGAATTGTGTTATATATATATATATATGTGATTAAATGTGTACTGATACTTCATATATACATTATTGTTATGTATATATAATATACACAATGCATTAGATATGATTATATATACAGCTGCATTTTTATGTATGTGTTTGTACTATATTTGCATTAGGATGCAAGTTTTGACATGTAGTGGACATCATTTTTAAGCCCAGTTTTTGCAGGTGAATGTTGGTACCAACCATGGAATCTGGGCGTGCTACAGGAGTGGTGAATGCTCCCATTCGAACATCCCCCAATCAGGGGAATAGCCAATGGACCTTTTGGACTCATCCAATAGAAGTTTGCAATCCAATTGGGGTTTAGAGTGTGTCTGTTAACTTAGATCGGACAACCCCCGAATCCGCAGGTTTCCCTCTCGTAAACTAACATCGATTAGATGTGGAAAATCAAAACCGCCATTTTTAGACCATTTTCCTAGGGAACCCATTGGTTTTCCACATCTGCTGTATGTTAGTTTAATCCAGGGTAATCATATATTTCCCTCTGAAAGTGCCATATGTTGGGGGTCAATTCCTCAGATTCAGACACATTTGTTGAGGCGATGTCTCGAGGCTGCCTGGTAAGGTACCTACCCCAAGAATTGGTGCTGCAAATTGGAATTCGTACAGACTTCAGGGAATTGCAATTAGGAATTGTTAGACCAAAACCTCAGAAGATAGGTGTGTATGTATAATCTATTCATATATTCACATATATATATATATATATATTCATGATGTATGCAGTAAACTTCCAGATATGAGTTGATCAGTCTTGCGCGCCTTGTCCCCTCCTATGTTCTGTTTATTTCACAAAACCCTTCGGGAGACATCGCCTTTTGGGAAACCTCCTCACTGGATGGAAGGCGCCCGCATACCACCACTGGCAGCCTGAGAATGTCTGCCCGGAGCCTTAGGGGACCATGGCCCAGAGACGGTAAGGACCCAATGCCACGAGGGCCTACCAGTTGGGAATGGTTCAAAAACAGCCGGTTCATGGCCATGTTATGGGGGATGGTTTATGATTGGGTTTACCACATTGTACTGGTCCCCATGCTTCGGCTTTTTGATAACCCACGGATTTTGGGAGTAACCCCAATTTAGGTTTGATGCAGGCAGTGCGCAACGGCGCAACATAACACACCCTCCGGAGACCATGGAGGCTTACACGGCGATAAAGATAAGTGACTGGTTATTAATGGGTTAATATGGGCTGATACTGCAATAGTTAATGAATGTCAGTAATTGCCAATGACCATACAAGCTGGGGCCTTAGTTTACGATAGCTAAGTTGATGGGGGTTATAAACCAACAAACATCGCTGGGGGGGCCACTTTTCATGTTGTTTGAATAGCAAGTTGTCAGCCCGGTGGAAGCGACCTCTCAACTCAACACCTTGTGAGATCGGGGGTTCTTAAACTTGGGGGGCCCCAAAACCATCCAAAACCATTGTTGTTCCCTATTAGATCTCATTAGAAATATCAAACTTTGGATCGACTTGGGCCACTTGGGGTCGCCCATTTCAAGAAGCCATCATATGGGTTTGTCTGCCCCGAATCCAACGGATTGTCATCATTTTCCCTGTTGAATAGCCATTTAGAGGATAGAGCAAGGTATACGTTTCAAACACATCCTTAGCATCCCATGGCTATTGTTCATTGCTCAAATCCGTATGTTTGATTTTTTGAATACGTTTGATACTTAAATTATATTAAACCAATATGTTAATACAGTTAATACATATATGTATATATATATACATAAGTATATATTATATACGTGTATATATATATATACATATATATATATATATACACGTATATAAATATATATTTATACACATATTGTCTCGTTGAATCACCAGATCGCTTCCCCTAGTCTTGGTCGTGATACTTGGGATGGTTGAACCCATTCTATGGGCTGCACCCTTCAAAATATGTGTCACTCGGCTTCAAGTTATGTAATGTTGTTTAATTCATCTTCGCACATACACACATATATATTTATCGAAGGAAGTTTAGAAGTGAAACTTCCGACAATATGGACAGTTGAAAAGCAGAAGTGAGAAAAGTCAGAAGTGAGAAGATCAGAGATGAGAAAGTNATCGAAGGAAGTTTAGAAGTGAAACTTCCGACAATATGGACAGTTGAAAAGCAGAAGTGAGAAAAGTCAGAAGTGAGAAGATCAGAGATGAGAAAGTCAGAAGAGAGAAGATAAGAGATGAGAAAGTCAGAAGAGAAGAGATGCAGGTGCGCGAANACAACTTAGTTAGTTACTTTGTCAGTTAGTCAGTTAGTCAGTCAGTTAGTCAGTCAGTTAGTCAGTTACTCAGTTAGTCACTTAGTCAGTTCGTCAGTTGGTTAGTTTGTTAGTCACTTAGTCAGTTCGTCAGTTAGTTAGTTTGTTAGTCAGCTAGTTAGTTAGTTAGTTAGTTAGCTAGTCAGGTACTCAGTTAGTCAGTTCGTCAGGTAGTTAGTTAGTTAGTTGGTCAGTTAGTCAGTTAGTCAGTTAGNAGTTAGTTAGTTAGTTAGCTAGTCAGGTACTCAGTTAGTCAGTTCGTCAGGTAGTTAGTTAGTTAGTTGGTCAGTTAGTCAGTTAGTCAGTTAGTCAGTGAGTCAGTTAGTCTGTTAGTCGGTCAGTCAGTTAGTCAGTTAGTCAGTTAGTCAGTTAGTCAGTTAGTCAGTTTGTGAGTGAGTCAGTGAGTCAGTGAGTCAGTCAGTCAGTTAGTTAGTTAGTTAGTTAGTCAGTCAGTCAGTTAGTCAGTTAGTCAGTTAGTCAGTTAGTCAGTTAGTCAGTTAGTTAGGCAGGCAGATAGATAGACAGATAGATAGGCCGACGCTCCAACCTCTTTTTGATCCATCAGTNAGTCAGTTAGTCAGTTAGTCAGTTAGTCAGTTAGTTAGGCAGGCAGATAGATAGACAGATAGATAGGCCGACGCTCCAACCTCTTTTTGATCCATCAGTGGATCTGCTCTGCCATCCATGACTCACAACAACGAACCTCTCCTATAGGTTTCCTATTCTGAAACTTCCGCCACCGCCTTGCGCNGGATCTGCTCTGCCATCCATGACTCACAACAACGAACCTCTCCTATAGGTTTCCTATTCTGAAACTTCCGCCACCGCCTTGCGCGGTACTACTGGTATATACCAGGCCTTCAAAGGGCAAGTTCAACTTCGACATACAGACATGCTAAGTTTAACCATGGTCGGCCCCGCTATCTCCCCTGGCATCCCCTGTTAACCTGTGAATACATTGCCGGACAACTGATGTGCAGCAGTGAATTGGGTGGAAGAGCTGGCATAGACATAGATTTTGGTAAAATCCCCCAACCTAGATGGATCCTAGATGGTGCCGCCAAAACATGTCCGCGTGAAGTGCCCGTGAAGTTGCGTGAAATACCCGTAATACCCGTGAAATACTAAGTTTACCCGTGAAATACCAAGTTTACCCCGGCGCTCCGCCTGAGCTGGCACCCAGCAAACTCTATGTTTTCTATGGTCGTTTTCTGATACCAAAGCTTTGACTGATCCTGCATAGTACTTTGACCCATAGCAACCAATCCCACAGCCCAAGAGACACAGTTTCCCACAAAAAAAACAGAAGCATGGTTAAACTTAGTATTTCATGGGTAAACTTAGTATTTAACGCAAATGCTAAGTTTGACTTAGCATTTGTGTAAGTGCTAAGTTAAACTTCGACGTGGGAAGGTCTGGGTATATATATATATAATATTATTATACATATATGCATGCAGGATATACACCAATACTATCCAATACTAAAATATACTGAATACGAATGCCATTAATGCTGCTACTACTACTACTACTACTACTACTATTACTACTACTACTACTACTACTACCACCACCACCACCACCACCACCACCACCACCACCACCACCACCACCAGCACCAGCACCAGCACCATCACCATCACCATCACCATCACCATCACCAATAATAATGATATGATATTCTTGGGTACATCCCATCCCTTCCGATCATCCCAGGCCTCCATGCCCTTCATCGAAGCCAAAGAGGCCAAAACGGCACTGCACGCGTCCTCGTCCCGGACGCCCTATCCGCTGATCCGGGGCCTTACGAGGCGTGGCACAAAACGTGGCGGTGATGGTTGGTAAATGGTTGGTGGGTTTGTCTGGTTATTTTTTATAGGAAAAATGAGATGACTAAGCAATGGATTGAGAGGTACCATATTTTCAGACAAACCCATATGTTATAGAGTGTTGCAGGGGGGTTCCATAGTCATGGGGATATCCCAAAATGGATGGTTTAGAGTGGAAAATCCGATTCAAATGGATGATTGAGGGGTACCCCAATTTTAGGAAACCTCCATATTGGTTTTAGTAATCCCCCCAAAAAAACAAAGTAGACATGAAAGTGATGACACTTTTTGTTAGTGGGATTTTACCAATGTTCGGCATCTTTGTGGGGACTACTATGTGTTGTCTTATGTTTATCCACTTTAATGTTATATGATATATGTGTTTTTGTTTGTTTGTTTTTTTGTTTGTTTGTTTCTTTGTTTGTTCCCAAAATATGGTTGTTGTTTTTATTTTTTCCAAGGTTGACCAACAAAAGCTGGTAATTGACATGATTGACATCATGTTGCAAAATTGGAACCATGATTGAAAAGATATACAATCCCTATGGATCCGATCATTTCCTTAGAAACTACTTGAAGTCCTACTTATACCTCCAAACACTTCCAAATATCAGGTACAACCGGATTCATAGGGAATGATTATAATTCCTCCAATATGAAGACTTCCTGCAAATTGCCTCCATGTTTTTTTCTAGATCTATCCCAACCACCCGGTTTTATACACAAGAGGGTATTCGACCTAAGGGACATGGAATCCAGAAGTGTGGTTTCACTATGGTTTAAGATGGTTTGAGGATATCTGTGGAACCTAAAGTAAGACAATTGGGGATTGAAACCAACCAAATGGGGTGAATATGTGTCAAGAATTATAGTCAATGGGCTGAATGGGTTGGATGGGTGCAATGGAATTGAGCCTCAAACATCTAGGGCATTGCCGTTTTAGACACTTTTGTTTTTGTTGAAGTGAAAGCAGATCAAATAGAACGTGTGTGTTTGTCATTGTCAGAAAATCAGCCAACAACATAGGAACACTTGGATTGTTCACGCCAAGACGACAAAACAACATGTCCGTTTGTTTGTGTCGACATACACTACACAATACATTTAGTGCACACAACTTTTGTTGTCATGTGGAGAGACAGGCTATTGAAGATGAGAGAGAATAGAGTTTCATGGCAATTCTAGACTTACAGCCTTGCTTCATGTCCGCAAATGGGGCATACTGCACATACCCCGAAAATGGCCATGAAATGGGACATGAATGAGGTGATGAACCAGTGAATTCAGAGGTCCGCCTTATTCGGGGGGACAAATCCAGAGATGCACTTGATGTTGCCAACCATTCACTCCGCACAACTACCCCCGACACCATTTGAAGCTTTCGGGCAGGGAGAGAGCTTTGAATGCCAGCTTGCGCATGTGAGAAGTGGCAGTTATTTCCACTGCAGGGTGCGATTCCCAACAGTGAGCGACACTGCGCCAGCTGCCAAAGGTAAGTGGCGCTCTTATCTGGTTGCTGGTTTTGATCATGGCAACACTTGCACACCACAAATTGGGACTTCTATAATTAATAAAAAAAAATATGATCTACAGGCAACAAGTCAACGGTTGTTGGTTTTCAATTCATCTTAGTCTGCCCCCATGATTTGGGATGACAATCCAAAGCCACCACCAGCCATTATGTTTAGCGTACCGCGGGTCGTGCCATCGGCAGGGTGTCGGAAATCGGTGGTTGATCATGGCGGATTTGTCTGGCTGAGTCCAAGCAATCACTCTCCAAACGGTTCCTATGCCTTGGGTGGGCACCACCATCAACACATGTTTTTTTTTGTTAACAGTGATTCAATCATATTAGTTGATATATACATATATTAGATAGATAGATAGATAGATAGATAGATAGATAGATAGATAGATAGATAGATAGATAGATAGACAGATAGATAGACAGATAGACAGATAGACAGATAGACAGATAGACAGATAGACAGATAGACAGATAGACAGATAGACAGATAGACAGATAGANGATCGATAGATCGATAGATCGATAGATCGATAGATCGATAGATCGATAGATCGATAGATCGATAGATCGATAGATAGATAGATAGATAGATCGATAGATAGATGGGTAGATAGATAGGTAGATAGGTAGATAGGTAGATAGGTAGATAGGTAGATAGATAGATAGATCGATAGATAGATAGATAGATAGGTAGATAGGTAGATAGGTAGATAGGTAGATAGGTAGATAGATAGGTAGATAGATAGATAGATAGGTAGATAGGTAGATAGGTAGGTAGATAGGTAGATAGGTAGATAGATAGATACGTGTAGTATATGTAGTATATGTAGTATATGTAGTATATGTAGTAGATGTAGTATATGTAGTATAGGTAGCATATGTAGTATATGTAGTATATGCAGTATATGTAGTATATGTAGTATATGTACGTACACATACATATAGAATCATCCTGATGTAGATATAGAATAAGTTGTTCAACCATATTCCCATTTGTGTGGTGATTGTTTGAATTTTCCATACTCTATCTTCAAGATAGTTATTATATAGTTGAGGTTTAATATACGGCTATCTTCTACCTACAAACTGGGATGCACCCCCACAGCATGAAGCTTATCAAGCCCCAAAACCATGGCCCGACTACTTCCTCAGAAGATATGGCTGGATCTATATCTGGTTTCAGACATTTATATATATCTATACATATATATAAATCCCATCAATATATACCGGAGGAAAAAAAAACGGTTCTTCTTTCCAATTGCTTGATAAAGCAAGAACCAAACATGATAGAAACTGGGGTTGAGCATTGCATACCTGGAATAGACCATCCATGGGGGTTGCTGACTTCGAGACGGGATCTGGGATGGCAACTGGAAGAACCTGTTCTTCAGGTTGGTGAGGTTAACAATGGTTGATGGTTAATTATGAGTCATGGATATTGATGGTTAATTAATGGTTAATCATCAGTTACTCATGGTTAGTAATACCATCAGTAATGGTTAATTATTGGATATTGATGGTGATTAATGGTCTCAAATGAGTTATGATGCTATTGCTACACCATCTGGTATTCAAACGTGACCAGATGGAACATCCCCGACCTCAATGGACGTGACTAGCTGGAAAGCTCATCGAACTAAGTTATTTAAATGGGGGTGTTCAATTGCCACATTTGATTACCGGACGGTAACTTCCGATTTCAAACTAGCGAGAAATGATGTCATGGATGTTTTCCAACCGGTGAAGTACAGCTACCCGCTACTATACTTGGGTTGCAACGTTCCACCACCAACACATCCTCAAGCCACAGCTGCCCGCACGAGAATACTTAGACGTTGATGGCATGTGGAGATTTACCCAGAGTTACACCCAGAAGAGATTGCAGGGGTCCTCCAAGTAAATGACATCGTATATATCATTATATATCCATAAGGGGGAAAACACGATCATATTACCTCTTTATGTGCTGTACCCAATTTACTCTCCTTGTACCTGGGGTGTTGGGAGCAACCCCGTATATCGGTATATCATGGTATATCTACAAAGCATGGCCACTTTTTGGTTTCAACATGTTCCCAATATTATCTATATTTCATCCTTTGACATGGTACAATACAGGCACTTCAACCTGGTATCAGTCAAAAACGCTTCAACTGCAGTGAACATCAATTTATCTCATAGATGGGCGTTCATTCCCCCAAGTTGGGTATCATACCTTTTGACCCGTCCCCGTGTCTCCTTGTGTCTTCAGCGTTGTGTTTTTGCCGTGACGGTGACTTTGCACTGTGCAGAATGCACACTGTGCACCGCGCGCTGCGGTCACGTCACCCGACTTAAGTCACGGCGTCTATGGGGAGACTGGACAAAAATGCTGCATGCAGGTGTGTTCTATGTCAATGTCTTGGTTCATCGGAAGATCTAATTACAGGAAAATGTGTTTTTATGTACTCAAAATAGCCTTTGGTAAATCATTGGACTCATGGGCCATGGGACTTCCATGCTGGCTGTGAAGTTCCAAAAAAGTTTTGGGCTTTGTTGGGTTAAAGATGGTTAAAGCATGTGACTTGTTCACTTCTTTAATGGGATCTTTTAGAGATATACATAGATAGACTCAATATAGACTATGAATCTTCAAAATAATGAAGACTTTTGGCTTTATTGAAATCTTCAAGAGAATGTCTAAAGTGGTATCAACGTGCAGATCGATCGGTTGATTGGTGGACCGCCGATAATTCCGATGGCCAAAACCATGTCATATGAAAATCAGGTTACTCAAACATCTCACAGTCGATCATCATTTTCAAACACTTTCTCCATTTGATCAGTGCCCCACTTGGAGTACAGCCGGTATCTCCCGCCCATCTCTTCCGAATGCCGGCATGGCAAGTGGCCGAAGCATGGAAGCTTCCCATTTTCGGCTGAGGAGCTGCTGAGGCCCAGAGGATTGGCTGATTCCGACACAATAAGGTCTTCACAGACAGTCCCAAACATGTTGGTCTAGTTTACAAGCCACTGGGATTTTGAAACACCAAGTCAACATAGACAAGTGCGTCAAAAGACTGTGATTTAGGTCTACTGAAATCTACTGACCATCCAAGGAAACAAGACCAGCAGGTACACGCAGGTAGCCCATCCGCAAGGCATTTTCTTAAGCTTGCGGCAGTTTCCCCACTTGTGTATGGATAAAGATCCATTTAGCCATTTGCAGATATTTGGAGATGTCAACATCCATAGATCCCAGCTATTCTGATGTGAACAGAAGAGGTATACAGGGTTCATTGTGATCCATGTGCAGATAGCTTTACCAGCTAGCCCACCACACGTGGCCCCAAATTTTGGGAGCAAACAAGATCACCAAGCACAGATTTCCAGCTCGCACAAGTGCCAGCATGGAACGGGCGCCAAGTTTGACGCAAGAGAGGTGCCTCCAATTGCCGTGTGTGCGATTGTTGTTGGGGAAGCAGGGGGATGTAAAATAAATTGCCAACAACGCAAGGGATTGTTTGATCCTGTATGATGACACTTGTGTTTTGGTTGTCTTGACCAATGAGAAGGGATTTATATACAGACTTCAGTGGAATCACCTAGATCCCCCAAATGACTTTCTTTGCTTAATGAGTTACGATAAATCAGTCAATACATGTCAATGCACATAATATATATTTCTGTTTGTAGTCTTTATTGGTTCACTCCGCACGTTTGCCATGTCATGCCATGTCATTGGGTCAATTACTGTGGTTAATCAATGTAAATTGCAGTGTACATTCTGTTTTACCAGATGAACAAATCGTGTTATTTTTTGCCATGTCAAGTCCTCTGTCGAGTCCAGGCCATGATTTCTGGCCCCAGGTATAGGATGTGCAACATCCTGTGCAAGCCTCGCAATGGGCCGGATTCTGAGCAGGGCCAAAAAATGCCTGGGTTTGCTTTTGTTTTTTGGGTTGATTTGATGGGTAGGTTAGTATTTTTGCAAACTAAATGGGATATATCAACCTCAGCAGCTAAAAGAGCATGCAATGTGTATCCAAGATTGGTCTATCACAGTTGAATCCAGTCGCATTCTTAATGCATAGGTACCAATATGTACCAATATTTACCATTCTTCAATCTTCTCCAAGTATTTCCAAGTATGGTATATATATATATATAGAGAATTCTATAAATGGATGTACATAGTATATGTGTGTGCCATTCTCATCCATCATGTACCTCCAAATGGGGTCGCCGTCCTCAGTTGCTCTGCCCGAGATGATCCGCACGTTTTGATCATTTTCGGGAAGGTGAGACCACCAGAAATGAATTCTGCGCCCATGGTTATGATAGGGGTAATGTACATAATCTATTGGGGTCCCAGATAATTCCATGATGAAATATAGCATAAGCTGATGCTGGGTGGATTAAGATTGGTACCCCAATCTTCGGACGAACTGAGACTCAACAGACAGGTGGACTTTACAAAGTTTTTGCAACGCGAACTACTCGGCGATTTGCACCCAGAATTGGAGGCGGCAATCCTTGTGCCACTGTGGGAAGTGATAGCGTTGGTTAGATGATAGTTAGCAGCATGAAGTAGTAACTGAGGATGTGTGCGTTCAATCCAACATGTTTTCGGAATAGTGTCTCTGTTTAATATAATGCATTTAGCCATTGATTGGTCCCTGTGTAGGTAATTGTGAAACCAGTTTGTTGGATTGACGACTTGCATAAGATGACATGCATGATTTCAAGCATCTTTGTTCACTGGTCTCAGTTTTCATTTTCATCATTTGCTTGAGTTGCCCTTTGCTTTTGGGAAAGGTTGGGCTACAAACAGACAAAATGCGTCCGGCACTGAGAGATCCTGCGCGGCCAGATAGCTGTGGGTAAAAAGCACACGGTGCTCTTGTCATTCATTGTGTTTACCCCAACATAGCTGGTAGATGGATGCTAATCTCCCCCAATCCAGCAGTATCCAGGCTCGGGGCGCTCTGAGGTTTTAACCAACGACCACGATTTGGCAGTTTTTTTTACATGTGTTATTCAACCCCCGAATGGGACATGGGACCTTTAAACGGAATATTGTATGTGTTTGGTTTCTAAAACCAGGCTTTTCTTCGGGGGTTGGTATGGTATACCTTCCGGTATTCAAACATGGCAATGGAAATTCCACCACGATTTTCCCATTAAAACCTGGATTTAGGGGATTTCCCAGTCAGCCACGTTGAAAGGATCAACATGGATCAAGTATTCAGAGGAGATCCAATGGAGCGCCACCTGCTGTCAACGGATCGTGTTCAGGTCTCGCCCTATCTTGACTTCAAAGAGAAAGTGTTGATGGAGACTGCGCGCCTTCATTCTTTTGTTGTGGCAGGATGTGGCAGTTGTGGTTGGGAAGAAACTATCTATGATTCTGTATAATATTATTGTTTATACGTATGATACATATATATATATAATATATATATAATATATATATATATCCAATACACGCAATTTCCTGGATTGATAGTCGGAGCATGTCGAACCATATTTTTGTTCCTCTCCGGGAAGGATGGAATATTCTGTGCATGTGTTGGAGTTCGGATCAGATGTGACCGATTTCATTTTGGAGTGCTACGGAGAATAGATGATAGGACCATCGAATATCTGCTTGTTGGTTTCCTGAAAAAGCAAACATATACCCTCTGGTAAACTAACATAGCTATTGAAAATGGTGATTTATAGTGGATTTTCCCATTAATAGCATGGTGATTTTCCATAGCTATGTAAACGTTCACCAGAGGGTAATTGTGAATATGTTGTCCATCCTACCTCGGGATGATGAATTCCTGATAATTTTGAGATGGATGCTTCTCAACTGCAAGAAACACCAACGATTCAAGTGGCCCCAGTTGCTCGCAGCAGAAGGCTTTTTGCGTAGTTGCTTTCTTAATTATTTGATAGGTCCATAGATAAAGCATTCAAAGATAGAACAAAGATGTTTCTTTTGATGATTGGTACATAGATTCATAGATAAATGAATGTTGATGCATGAATTATGCATGGGGACAAATGCATTTCATATGCCTTGCTCCCTTGCTTCGGGATGAGCAACAAGTTTTTACACCCAAACTTGTCCTGAGTACATTCAAGATACCTCGCAATATCCTGTACCATATTTCACTATTTATATGTAAAGATATGATATTCTGTATGCATTCAAAGTCTTCACAACGGTTCAAAGATACAATGTGCCCCCCCCAGATAGAAGTTGGTTTATAAACCCCATGAACTAGTTGTAATTACCACAAAACCTAGTTATTGGAGTTAAAAATGAACTTAGCTCTCTCCCCTGGTTGCCGCGGCATGTTTTTTTTCGGGGCAAGACGCCAAGGACAGTGATTGACTCGACCGTCTCCACACGTGGCAAGGAGTCGCCACAGGAGGTCATCCGGCAACATTGGGTCAAGCTGGGATATTGGTGGGATATTGTTGGGATATGATGGGCGTTATCAGCAATAGTAACATGAGATACCCCATTTAGACATGATATGGGCTATACATATTTACAATACATATATATATATACATATATTTACAATATATATATATATATACATATACATATTTACAATATATATATATATATATACATATTTACAATATATATATATACATATTTACAATATATATATATACATATACATATGTGTATATATATATATATAGATATATGGGCTAATTATACATGCATGCATGCATGCATGCATGCATGCATGCATGCATACATAGATGCATACATACACATCATGATTTACATATAATGACCGAGAACAATAATGATCATGGTAGTGCTAATAACAAAGGGGTATGGGTGATAATCCTGGTAGCCTTCTGTTCACACCTGCACATCGCTGGCATAGCTGGATGTTCATGTCCCCTCCCCATAGGTTTTGACCCGACCTCATTTGGGTTTGTCCGGAAATGAATGTATTGAACAGCTATAATGGGGTCTACTCAACAACAATTGTTCGGATAGCCAATTCCAAATATCTGGAAAGAGTGCAACTATTTTCTTGCGAGCTTTGTCAATATGTGTTTGAATTGATCCAGATTATTTTTCATCACCCAGAAGCCCCCAAAATGGACACACCCTTAAGCCTTGGTGGAGGAATGAAGAGGATTTTGTCACAATCAACCGGTTGGATTTGGGTTGACTCTTGAAGGTGTTCGTATTCATCCGCACTATATTCATCGATATTCATCAGGATTGATGTGTACATACTATATCCAGAAATATCAACCATTCATCAAGTATTCCATTTACCACCATGAACCAATCTGTGTTTATCCATCATTTTCCTGGATTCCTGGGCCCCTGGGCTGAAACTCTGCAGTTGGATTCCGTCACTCGCTCCTTTTGCTTCAAGCAGTGCCAGAGTGCGCGCGGATGCCTAACTTGGTCTTTCTGGGGAGACTTCCCCAGCAAACGTGGGGGAAAAATTGGGATCTAAGTGGGTTGATTTGGTGATTTCACTGGGGAAAATTGGCACCTTAACTAGGGAAAATTGGGATTTCACCAACCAAAAATGGTGCTTTAGAGTTGGTTTATACATGTTTTTACTGGCTAAGTTGGTAAAGACATCAACGTTCTCAAGAGCCAGGGGACCACGGACTCTGGCCATTTCTTAGTGTTCACCCTCGGTTTTTTTTTCCAAGTACGCCCCGTTTTCTTCAACCCACAAGTGGGTTCGAAGTTCATTATTTGGAAAGAGGAACTTAGGTTGAACACCTCACCATTTACTAGGTGTAGTAGACGTAGCCAGTCACATTGGACCTGAGGCTTGAAAGGGAGAAGGAGTGGAGCCTTGAAGAAGTGGGACAACTTAGACAACCATCAGCCGGGGCCGCGCCTGATGGTTGAAACTGGCACTAATGGAATATTTCATGGGGATGTACTAAGATTGGGATAACATGGGGATACAATTGGGGTAATCCAACCATAGAATATTCGGGTGTCTCAGAAATCGTGTTCTATACCTCCAGAATTGCCATTTGAAGAGGGATAAATGATAGTTATCCAATGGATTCGGGTAACTTATTTTCAGACAAACCCACGTGTGCACACATGTGTTCTTCAGAAAATTGTGGGGGGATACTGGATAAACCTTTGAGAATGGTAAGTTCCTCCGCTGAGTTTGTTGGACATGGATCGAAGAACATATGATTATATCACAGTATGATATTAGAAGGTGTACATAGAATTACATACATACCTACTATATTACTATTTGGACATGGTGTCCGCATTCCAGATGCCTTGATTCACATTTGTTGAAGGTCGGGCTGAATGTTTTGAAGTTCTTTGGCCTTATCTAGGCTTATCATGCCTATCTAGGCTCGTTTTGGTGACAATTTCCCGGATATGAGAAACGGACTTTGGCAAAGATTGACTAATATGAATTTGTGGGTTATTGGGCCACATTAGGGGATGAACCTTCATTTGGTGACAGGGATTTATAATCATCAGCAGATGACAGTTCATAGAAGTACTGTTGCCACCATCCACCATTTTCACATGGGAATTTCAAATGTCAGGTGAGTTGCCTTACTAATCTTACTATATCTTACTAATGTAATCTAATGTATATATATATATATCGAGAGTTATCCATAATAATGATCCCATTGAAGCGATCTGGTGATATCGTCTAATTCGTCCAATCCATAATAATCCACAACAATCCATAAATAATCCATAGTGAAGCATCGTAATCCATAGTAATTCATAGTAATCCATAGTAATCCATAGCAAAGCATAGTAATCCCATTGGCATGTTGGAATCATCTCCCTTTCCCGGTGCAAAAAACCCGAGGTTTGGGGACTGTGTCGAAATCATCTGACCATGTGATGGCCGTCGGATGGCCATGGCCTGGAACGGCGGAGGAACCGAACTGTTGAACGACAATCTTACTGGTGCTTAGTAGGGAATGGGGGTTGCTGGGATGATGTATGAAAATGGTTATTATAGGTCAGCAACCTTCATTCCCTGCGTTCAGCACCAGTAAGTAATTGATATAACATAACTATTGTCAATGATAATTAGTGTTATGTCATGTAGTTTTATAAGAACAACCAATAATAACATTATGATATATGATGATGCCAATATGATAATAACATCACTGCGAACACATTGTGATCATATGTGATGATTGTATATGCATAAAGAAATGAGATGCAATGATTCAAAGAGGATCATTACGAACATGTTGCTGTGCATGATTATGATGGATTATGATGTGCATAATGTGCATATAAGTGAATAACATTTGACGACAAGATATGATCTATGAAATGGGAGTATGATCAACGTGAACAATTGAGGAAGGAGCTGCCTTTAGCACCAAGTACCTTCACAATACCTTCACAATACCTTCACAATAACTTCACAATACCTTCACAATACCTTCACAATACCTTCACAACCGGAAGGGAACGACCTTCATAGTACGACGGAATGTTTACCCACGTTGCATGGGCAAAATCGATGAAACAATGCCAAAATTTGAACAGCCTCAAAGGCTCACAAGAGTTCACTCATATCAAAAAGTACCAGTCGGAGCTGGCGAAAAGTTGCCACGGTTCCAGGCCAATTTTCTTCGTCCAGTCTGCTTATTCCCGCTGAACAAGATCCGTTCGTGCGTCTCTGGAGGAAAGATGAACGAGTCCTGTCGCAGCGACAGGTACTACTTTGAAGCACTTTGTATCCAGCTTGTGACATCTCAAAACTACTTTTCAGGGGCAGTGAGAATAGGTGATTCCCTTATAGTCCCTTCACTTAAGACACCTTGAGACTTAATACTTGCAAACTCAAAGTGCTTAATTTTGCCCTCATGATTACTGCTTGCATAGCTCCCATGATCCATGTATGACCTCAATTCGCCAACCTGTAGAAAACATGACCCAGTTTGGTAGGTATATATATATATATAGATATATGATCTAATTCATTGATGATTATAGTATATAAGCATAGGTGGAAATATCGCAGATGGGTTTGAACATTCCGCTGGGGCTGCACGTGATTCGAACGCGATCGACGTGTGTCCTGGTCGTGGTCGCCGACGTTGGGCGGCCGGAACATCTCGCTTTGAGTAAAAAAAAAACTAATGGTCCTCCACTGGGGTAGCATTAAGATACCCTGATTGATTTTTTTAACTATATTGCCTTACACCTAATTTATTGATATTTATTGGGATGATGATGATAGCTGATGATAGGAAAATCGATGAACCAACGGTCGTGTTTCATCAGATTTATCGGGTCTTGGGATCCAATCATTGTCCGGCCCAAAGCTTCACGGTCCAAGGTGGAGTGCAGTGAAGACTCCATGGTGAATCAAGGGTGCTTCCAATGATCTGGGATGTTTGTTTTTTCCATGTTTTTTGTTTGTTTTCCCCATGTAGTCGATGCATGTCGATGCACTTATATGCTTATTCCATAATTAATCCCGAAGCAAATCCTGAAGTTCTTGCATTCACACAAGAAACAGTGCGGTTAAGATGTAGCCAGTGAACATTGGACAAACCGGAAGCGAGCCAATAATAGTTACCTCGTCCGGAAGCTGTTGGCTGAGCTTTCATGTCATGACGTTGGCTTCACCTTATGTCTACAACATGTGCAACTGGACCTGAGAACGGGTTCAAAATCTCTCGAGATGTGGTAACCAAAAAGACAAGACTCAGCTTTCATTTGTAGAACGCACAACCATTGCCGCAGATATTTCCAACCGCAGCACACAGGTTTTTCACAACACTTGCTGTGTCGCCGTGTCTATTGCCGCTGATTGGCCATGGGAAAGAAGAGGACGGCAATTGGGTGTGTCCACAGCATCGGGGATTGTTTGGTTCTTGCGAACCCAAGTGTCAATCATGAGCATTGGATGGCATTGGAATGAATGGCTATCCGCTATGGTTCTCACAAGTATGTTGTTGATTAGATTTGATGTGGTGCAGAAAAGAACAAAAACGGTTGAGGTTGTGATGTTGGATATAGATGGATACAGAAGCATGCATGGCATGTGTTCCTCTTTTTGGAGCATTGTTAAAGGACGCATATCAGGATGCCACATGATGAATGCGGAGCATCTACATGATTTGGTAACAACATGATGCAAAGAGACCATTGAGAATGAAACACTGGTGGGTGGTCCCAAGTTGATTGTGTTCTCTCTAGTGAAGGCTGAATAAATGTGTATACATATACATATATATATATATATATATTGTGTTATGATATTATAAATCTAATAGATATGTACAGAATTGTAGAGTGTATACAATAAACAAATGCTGCAACCATCATCAAACAAAGCCATCAGAATGCGTCCATCAATGGGAACCGAGGGTTGGTGGTGGGGGGATGATCATCCAGCTTTTTTGCAGCTAGTTATTCAAAGAACCACTTAAGAAATTCCATAGTTATTGTAGTAAGGACACATACTATATCAATTTCAGATCATGTCAATATAGAAGATGTATACATACATACACGCATGCACACATGCATACATCCATGCATGCATGCATACATAAATACATACATGGAACCATGTGTATATATATATATATATTATATATAGATACATACATTATATGAAGGTTCCCCAACATGGGGGGTACCCCAAACCATCTAAAATTGAACTCTTTCAATCTTGAAATCAATGGTTTTGGGGCTCCCCCATTTTAGGAAATCCCCATTTTATCCCGAATTGGGAGGATGTGTAGAGGCCATCCCCAACATCGACCCTACAAGCAACTAGAGGTTGCTTAAAACCTACCCATTTTGGGAGGATGCTTACATATTTTTTGCACATGTTCTATGGGTACTTGGTCCAAGTAGGAGCCACAAACCTTGGGTATCGCACAGGATTCAGACTACAGCCTCCACAGAAGTCACGCGACTGGCGGAAGATAAGGCAAGCAACTGGGGAAAGACGGGGATGGGCACAACTTGTGTAGCCCAAGCTAAAATTGCAACAGTGCTGAACCTTTTTGGCTTGTAAATACAACATCTTTGCATTTGTGACTCTTTAGCAACAAAACAAAAGATGTGCGGGAAAAAAAAACATGCAGATCATATGAATATAATATTTATATACCTTTATCATCTTTGGAATATTAAATCATATTAAATCATCATATTTTGGGCAATGTCATTCTCGACCCATCACCCGTATTAAAACGTACTCATGGTCACCCTTGGTGGGTATGAAAAACATGGAGATGTTTAACGAACAAAGAGCTTAGGGCCACAGGGATTTACCCTGATTTACTCTGATTTGACAAACTGATGTGAGTTTGTCTGAAAATCGGCTACCCCAAAATTGGATGGTTTATCGTTATTTTCCCTTTTGAAATAGCCACAATTGTGGATCATGGGTCTATCCCGCCCTGTGATGATGATCCAAATTTCGGCTATGTCTACTACACTTTTGTTGAAACTGTTGAAAACACCAACGAGATGATGATTGTCTCTTGGCGACTTGCCATGTTTGCTCACTCATATTGTTATAAACTTTGATTGATGGTTCTATTATTAGTGCTATTATTATTGATGTTAGTTTTCCTAGTGTTACTATTATTGATAATTGTAATTGCTATTATTGTAAATGCTATTACTAGTTTTGTTGTGATTGTTATTGTTTGGTTGCTGGGTTTGAATGTATCCTGGGGAAGCGTTGGGTAGCTCAACACTCAGGGGGAAACCTTGGACGGGAGATGGATCATAGTAACCGGGCTAAATTCTTAACTTGTTTCTTGGCATGCAAGATTAAGGCAGCTGAAACTACTACAATTCCATCATCAATCATCCGCATTTTTCATTGTAAAACAAATAAATCCGAAGAATCCCCATTATCCACATTCATTATACACCTATCAATTCCAATAAATCCCCCTAAGTTTATCTAAGTTTCTCGAAGATCCCGCAGGACCTGGGTGTCTCCTATGGCCCTGGGCCCGATGGCAACAAGTTTGATATCTTCATGCAGGAGAGGGCGAGATGCTGTGTCTGAGATCTCTGAAACGGACAAGTTTGACTATCTAAATCTATCTATATATATAATATATATATAATATATATATATATATTATATTATATATATATATGATATTATATATATATATATCTAAGTTCTCTGAACAAATCTGAAAATGGATCTATGAAACAGATCATGGATAGGTTGATCTCATGAATGGATAGTTAGATCTGACAAATTTATGTCTTGTTTTGTCCTTTCTGGGGATGTAACTATCCAGTAGTGAATGGAGGGAGTGTTTGGGAGCTAGGGGTATCCGACTATTCTCTTTTAAAATGGGGAGCCAGTTGGAGCTACCAAAAGAGTTTCCCAACCGCTACCTGGAAAATTACCATATAAAAAAATGATGTATTTAGCTATTTAATATGTCAATTGTCCATGGCTATGTTAGATAATCAAACATATTGTAGATTTAGAGTTGATGACTCTTGATGACTTTCTGACATTCTATGTTAGTTGATGTATGTTTTTTTAAAGCTGTGACTGAGATATTGTGTTGATTTTACATTTTGTATTATCAAAATATCAAAAACAATGACTTCTGTGATATGCATTTCCGATTTTCCTCCCACAACTTGCAGAGCACCCAAGCACCATAGGCAGGACAGGGACTCTACGCCCAGCATTGGAGGCCAATGTGCATCCAAGCAGCTATTTGGTCAATAGATATATGGGGGGTTCCATAAATGCGGGATACCCAATAGCTGGTTTGTTTACGATGTAAAATCCATCTATAAATGGATGATTTAGGGGTACGCCCATTTCAGGAAACCTGCAGATCAATAGCCACCACTTTGTGAGTAGTCAATGACCCGGGTCAGTAGCTCCCCTAATGGGTGTCATCCCGTTTAAGACTGGGTACCATGGCTACTTTCGAGGCAGTACCCGATACACATCCAGTTGTATCCCAGGATTGGTGGAATGGAATATTCAACCAGTGGTTCAAAGTTGTTAAACCCTTCAACAAGTATGTTAAAGTTTAAGGGTGTGGTTCATGGGTATTCCCTTCAACCAGGTATGTTAAAGTCATGATGTCAAGGGTTAAGATATATGTTAAAATACGACGGAAAGGTCATCACCCTTTACAACATGTCCACTGACGAGAAGGTCTTCCGCCTCAATTTTCTGGCTCCCTTTGGCTGGGTTCAGCCAGGCAGTCCAGCAAGAAGGTGTTGAAACCTCCCCTCCGAACTACTCACAGTGTAGCCTTTTTGAAAGATGCACTGGGATACAGAATGGACAGTTGTCAACAAATGCTATTACAGAGATTGACAAGTTGGCCATGATGCAAATGGCCTTTGTGGTGGAGGTGGAGGGTCTCCATGTTGAAACCATGATTTCCTGCAGATGTGATACCGAGCCAGTCAAAGTCGGTATCGAATCTCTGGGCTGTCTCATAATTTGGAACCCCAAAATGCCACGGTTTAAAAAGTCATTTTCAGGATATGCGTTCCCTCTTTTTAAGATGGATGTGATAAATGTGTACATAGATTCCAAAAATCAGCATTTTCCCTATGATCATCATTTTACGTACTACAGTATATCAATTGCCATTTTTGGGGTGTCCCTCCCCGATGTTTGGTCAATCCCAGCCATCAAAATGTTGGTTGTAAAACCCACTAGCATCCAAGTAAACCACTAGTATGTATGACTTTCCATTTTTGGCAGTATCGGCTGAAAAAGTCTCATAAACCTAAAATTATTAGAACACCAAATGCATATCACATTATATAGTATCCCAATATATATATATATTATATTATATATATATATCCCCCACCACCATTATATCTTCCACTCATATCCCATTCAAAGCCCGGGTCAAACAGGAGGAAACCGATGGCGTGGTGGCAGCTGAGCGCATTTCTCGCATCCTCAAGGCCTGGCTACGGGGCCTGGGACCGGGGCTGTAGGAATAGACAGCCAGCCATGTCAAGAAAAGCAGAGTTGTACGTTTTGGTCGATTTTATATGGAGGTTTCCACAAATGGAGCTGCCCCAAAATAGATGGCTTATAATTTAAAATCCATGAAAAAATGGATTATTTAGGGGTACCCCCATGACTTAGGAAACTCCATATTAACTATGCACATGATACGCTGGCCTTGGTTGACTGGCGATCTGAGCGAACGGAGGGTCAGGAAGTCCCTCGTGATGACCCAGCCGTGCAGATCGTCTGGATTTTTCGGATGTTTCACGACACATTTGCCCCATAGCTGTTATGAATCCGGGTGTGTGTGGATTGACATGACACCTCCAGGTCCCTCCAAAATTGAAACAAAGGAAACGCATGGAAACGCCATGTGTGTGGAGGTCGTCTTCCAAATTGCAAAAGACATGTAAATGGGGCTATAGCTCCAGTTAATTTCAAGGATCTTCTAGGCAAACCCCGCGAGCTATCAGCAAAGTAACTCCAACAACAGGATAGAACAACTACTTACCAATATGGGTTTACCAGTTTACCCTTGTTTTACATCCAATATATCGGGTGTTTTATAATCACCAATAATAAAATAACTATCACCAACAATCACCAAGAATAGCTTTACTCTTACCAATGTAGCATACATATATACATAGTTTCTTTTTGTTGGGGGGTGCGAAAAAAACGCAAGTCCATGACGTCCATCCCGCGCCAGAAGCGTGGCGTGTGCCTTTGCGAAGCCAACGCACCACCGGAGTTGCTGAGCCAGGCAGCGGCGTCCCGGGCGTCCCGGCTTTCCCCTTAGCTTTGTAAAGTTGGGTCAACGTTTATGGATGGTTCAGTTGGTAGAAATAACTCCAAGAATTTCTCCAATATCTTTGGCTTATGGCAGATAAGTACTATAGTGAATTAGTTTTTTTTTTGTTTTCCGGATATTAAATTGGGTGGTCTTTTGTCATCAGGCAGGATGGTATTAATCACTGAGCCAAAAGATGCGAAGTGATGAACCATCCAGCATTGAGAGTGGACTAAGACAGACACGAAATGTTTCATGATTATATATATACATATATGTATATATATATATATTACATATTATATATATATATTATTTTTTAGCGGTTAAATCCCAGAACTCTGTTGCAGTTGATGACCCCACTTAGTTGATCTAGCTGGAGTTCTCCCCAGCTTTTACATGTGGATTCATGGTGGGGATGCCACCCTTTGCTGCAGCCATGACAGGCCTTTGACGAAGCGGAAGTCTTGTGGAAGGTCTGTGACCAAAATGGATGTGGAATCCTGGAATCGCCTGTGAAATCAGAACCGGACCTCATGAGGGAGCGATTTTGAGTTTCAAAAACCTTTAATTTTGAATAAGACTATAGATTTGCAGTGATTTGTGACGAAAAGGGTTTGTTTGAGGGCGGAAGGTGATATTATCAGTGGACACGAGCAATTTTGCATTTGGGAATTCCATGATAGATTCCGGGACTACGGGACTAGAAATAGCTTCAGTAGACACCCCAAAGATGAATGGGTGGGACCTGGTGGGATGCGAGCGTGGACCCACTCATCTGCAAGCGTGGAGATTCTAAAGTGTGAATGGAGGTGATGATTTTGGACTGCAGGGACCAAGTATACACAACCACAAACAACTACTATATTCAGATGCAGATTTCAAAACGAGATATCAAAGTCTACCCTGCTTCTCCAGTGACCAGGTGGTTAAATCGGCAAAAACCTCAGGGATTTTGTATCTCTTTTGGCTTTTTGTGATTTCATACCCAACTATTGTGTGTTTTGTAATCTTGCTGGGAATCTACTTAACATGATCATTTATTTGAATGCTTAAATACAAGTTTTTTTGATTGGGAACACCCATTCCCGGCTGAAAAAAACACGTGCAAAATTCCACATGGTGAGGCCGGCGAATTTGGTCCGCCCATGCAGGCGAATTTGCAGCTTGGGGTGCTTCAAAAATTGGATGGTCAAAGTCACCCATACAACTATACCATCACCAATTGTAGCATCAAAGGTGCAGTTTCAGTATTCATCATGCAACAAATCAGAATTATATAGAATCATATATATACATATATATATATATACATATATATATATATACATTACTAAATTACTGTATTGAACTGTATTGAACTGTATTGCTATATTAGTTGATTTTTGAAGTTAACTATATATTGAGTTGGTCCAAGGACCTTAAACTCAGGAAAAAAAAAATAAGTTCAGAGAGGTGTTCACTTGGATGGCTTGAAGCAGCAAAATCCATTGGTGGCATCAGGCCGATCCATGCTGATTCGGGTTTCTGCAGGGCTTGAATGATTGGTCATGAATGCTGATGAGTACCGAGTACCATTGCACTGACATTCAAAGCAAGTGTAAAGTATGAGTCGCCAATCTCACCATAAATTGTGATTTGTAAATGGAATCATAAATGACAGAATTATCCCACACAGTCTTTTTGGTTTTCAGATTTCTGCACTATGGTAATTTTCCCATGCATCATCTGTACGTGGAGCATGACAGTCTCCCACCACATCTCGAGGTCTTTGATTCGGACTCCCAATTTGAAGCGCAGTTGTGGCAACAAGTCTTGTACCAGGCGGCTCAGGGCCACCGTGGCGGATTGCTGATACCATGTGGCGATTGCAAAAAGAATCTTTAGGGTAGGCTCGCCCGGAAAAGTGGCGATTGTGATTTAAGTATTCAATATCCCATATGCTCCCATATGCAATACATATGTTTGCTTAGCAATCCCTGGTTACGATACAGACTCATTTCCGCAGGTTATAGTTATTGCAAATTGATGTTGTTTGAGGTCTTGTTCAATACCCCCGTTCCCTGCACTTACTTAGCGTTCCCATTGGGATTAACACCTAAGTACGGATTTTTGACATATCCAAAGATTCCAATGATAAATCTATGACATGGTTGGGAACCTATTAGTAGCCCCTTGGCTTCCTTTTTAATAGGCCATATCCTTAGCTCCTAATCGCACCCTCCTAGCCACTGGATAGTTTGAAACCTCTTGATCTCCGTGGTCGGGGACGTCCGGCGGAGGATGAGCAGAAGGTCCTGTGGATGAGCGATGAAGCGGCCTCTTCCAAGCGCCAGGCTGAGTCCCGAGTCGTTTGGAGGAGATCATTTGAAAACTTGAATTTGGGTAGAGACAGAAACTTATCTTCTGAAATGAACTATATAGAGATTCACATCTAGTGGGTTTGTTTTTGTTTCACATGGACCCATCTATGGTGATGAGTTCATCTCAAGTTCTTTGTTTTTTTCAGAATCCCTTTCCGTAGAAAAGATATAAATATCCTGTAAAGTGGGGCCTACCAGTTGCAGGATGTTGGTTAAGTTTTCCCCATTGAACTGTAAATCATTAAATCGATTAATTCATATCTGCTGTAAATGTCGTAAATCAACAGTTTTGGTAGTTATAACATGTTATAAACATTTAATTATAAACCAACTACCCATCATGGAATATTTACTGACATTGACCAACAAAATGGCCCATTGTAGGTGAATATACCAGGCAACTTGTAGCATCTGGGACTGCCAATGATTGGAGAAGAGCACACTACAGCGTCGAAATGTTCTCCCGTAATCCCCAATCCATTTCAGTCACTTCGAAATTCCCCCAGATCTTTCAGTTTACAAAGTCCCCAATAGATTCTCCATGATTCTCCCATTTGTAAGTGGCTAAACTAACCCATCAAAAAATCATTCAAGACTCCAAAACTAACCACAACGGACCATGGCAGATGGACGCGCTGAAGCTGCTGTCGCAGAACATGTTGGAATTCTCTCGCGGCCTGGGTGACATCCTGGCTCAGGAGAGGTGGAGGTCTCGGATAGGAACTTCACTAGCAATCCCCACAAAAAACAAGTGGAACAACCAAGTTTTTTGATATTTAATCATGATTAATATATTCAACATGTAATCTCAAAGATGTAAGGGCATTTACCCATATATAATATATTTGTTTGACTAAATAGTAGTGATTGCTGGATTTTTTTGTTTGGGGTGATTCTATATGTATACTCAAACATGAACCTCTATAGAATTCTATAGACCTACAGTGATGGCCCCCAAGTACAAATCACTGGCGGCAAGGGAAAACACAACAAAGGGTGGTCACCCATAAGTTACAAGGTGCTTTAACAAAAAGCCATTGAACTATAGAATATTTTAGAATTGGGTAGAATTATATATCCAAATATAACTTATAACATCTTATAACCCTATCGACAACCTGGTTACAATCTGCAAAACTATATCTATCTATATCTTATATATCATCGTATCATGATATTTACCCTATAAACCCTAGTTAACCTATGGTAACCTAGTTTTTTTTTTGTAAAACATACTTAGCCATAAGGACCTTCCAACGGCGGCCAAACGGCGCAGGAAACAGGCATCAACTTCTCTCACAGCTGGAACGCCATGCTGTCGGGTGCTGAACGTTTGGGTCGGACTCATCCCATGCTTTTCGGTAGAAGAACTGCAGTGACAAAGTTTGGGAAATGATAATGATACATAATGATGATAAACTTTACATGTTTGGGATGATAGAACATACGGGATGATTTACGTGATTGATTGATAGTATATTCACATTGTTTCTAAGGATCTGTGTATGCCATGCTTTGAAATCAATCCAAAACAATGATTTTTCACAAACATGTTTTTAATGGTCCGGTGCAGAAATTACGATCAAATTCTGATTTTGTCCAAGCGCAGGGAGTACCAAGAATTGTGGCAGTTTGAACCTGTATCCTTTCGAGTTGAAGGTAACCTATTTTCAGGTAAGCACTACTGTAGAAGCCCTTTCGATTGTGTAAAGCCAAGCGGTAAACTAGGTGCTGAAGTTTACCAGTATGATTTCAACCTCAAATAATTGGGGTTATTAGGGTTACCAGTTACCAGATTGTTCTGGCCAAAATGTGGGGTTCAAAACAGAATGAAATGGAAATGGGATCAAATAGTGTGATCGATTGAACTGGGATGGTTGTTTCTAGTTTCTAGTACTAATTTGGTCTTTTGGAGACATATTTGGGATGACTGATGGCGGATGGTGATTTGCACTTGATTACTCGATTGATATATTGCAGGAGTTGTGGATTCCTCACCCATTTCTAAAGCTATAACAATCGATGTGAACCATTGAACCAAACATTATCTTGGGGACTCACAGAAGAGCTTTGGTCCCTGCCAATCTGGATTCAGAGTATGTTTTGAAACGATGGCCCAGAGAATAGCTGGTCACTTTCTTATCAACATGTATCATCAAGCTTCATCAAGCTCCAGAAGTTCAACTATTTTCTTTGTTTCAGAGGCACCAAGTTTCGCATCATGCAATATATTGGAGATGACCTGAATTTTCGAAATCAATACGTTTTCTGACCAACTGGTCCTGCCATGTGGCTGAGCTTGCCACTGCAAGTGTAGAGCAATGCCAATCAGAGAGGTTGTGAAATCAGGTACCACAAGTGGCCATTCATATTTGGAGACAGCCAAGGTCAAAGACAAATAGACCCAATCTACGGTCGAAATGTCAACATTTGAAGATGTTTTGCCTAAGCAGGTCACAAGATTCTCGTCATTTGATTTTCAACCCAACAAAAACAATGATTTTCATTTTTTGGGGGACGGGTGGCTCAACCACCAACCAACGGCTGTCGGAGAATGTAAATAAACAACCAGTCTATGCATAGCCCCTGTGGTCATGTGTGCCGTAGCGGCCGCGCCCATGCTTTCACTCTGCCACGGCCCCGCGGACGGGCTGGCGTCCGGTTCGCAACATGAAGCGGAAGCCTCGGAGCCGCCGGAACCGAGCAACTCGCGGCGCAGGGCAAGCGCGAAGGGGAAAGCCAAGGCAAAGACCAAGGCGAAGGCAGGGGCGGCTTGGGTTGGCTGATCAAAGGGGGGATGATATGTTAGGGAAAATCCACGGTGAAGCCGTGATTTTTTCTTTTGAAATAAGGGGATTTTCTGTAAACATTCCCTGAAACCAATTCAGTGAAACAAGCAACAGCTAGGTGAGAGAGTTGTAGGGAGGTATAACATTGGTCAAGCAGTGATTTGTTTTTGTTTTGCTTTAAGAATTTAAGAGTTGGCGGGGACTTATATATGCGTTCAAGCAACGAAGAACCATTGAGTTGAGTACATAGATACTACGAAAGCAAGCAAAAGGGTCTTGAGATGTCTTGAGTCTTTTAGCACTTGGTAAACAAACACAGAGGAGAAAAAATCAGAAATAAGATCATTCTTTTCCACATTCAAAAAGGGCACGTCGGCACGGAGTTTTTCAAGAGGAATTTTACGGCCTTCAATGAATCTGGCTAAACTATATAGCCTTCCAGCAACAACCTCACGATTTCGAGGCCGGTTGCGATGAATGGGGAATCATCCCGAGCTTCGGTCGTTCGCAGTGACCAAAACCCCTGTTGCTTGGGAATTGTAGTAATATTATAGTGGCTTAAACCACCTGGTGCAATAGGGATTGTTGGTGGCATAGGGCCCCTTTTTGTATCTTTGCAGGTCTCTGAGATCCATTCTCTCCAAAGCTTGGCTAAAGCTTGTGTGAAGCGAGTTTCGCAAAATGTCAACCCAGGATGAATCAATCACCATCTTTTCTCATTTTGAGGTGTACCAGTGTACCATTGATGATGGATATGGATATATTCACGGTGTGGGAGACCTATGGACCTATCCTATTGATACACTGAGGGAGACGTTGATCCGAGGTTCCCATCGGATGATAGACTTGGATGAGCATCCCGATTTGAAAGTGATTAGGAGCGTGCACAGAGACACACACACACACCCATGTATATGTGTATATATATACATGTTTATGATCCCTATGTATATTGAATATATATATATATAAACATGTATATGGTCCAATATATGATCCCTATGATATACCCTATGATCCGTATGGATCCCTAAATAGTTTCTTACGAAGTGTTTGGGGTATCACTTAGGGGGTTAGCCGTTCCTTCTCAGGAATGGATCCATAGGTATATAAGATATATATATATATATGTATATATGGAGATATCATTACATACATAGTTACATAGTTTACTAAGCAACAGAGCATGTGACTGGTGTGCCCTCTGAATCAACAGAGCCGCGTCAGGTCACAGTGAAAACGGCGTATCAGCGCACTCAGCTCTTGGGATGGCTGGCACATTTGCGGTATCTGCATGAGGCGTGTTGGGGGATCAACTGGGGATGTTATGGGAGTTGATGAGATTTCATGATGATGAATGGTGATTCAAGCAACAAAGATAATGATTAATGATGATTGATTATTGAAGATTTTTGGCAGTAATGATGGTTGATTAATAGTGGTAAATGATGACTTAACAGTTGTAGGGATGGTTAGTAGTGGTCATTCAATGGTGACTAATGATGATTAAATATTAATAATGCTAGATGATTATTCACAGGAATGCGATGGGGATATTAGGGGATGAGAATTTGTTTAAAAGCCTTGTGTGACCACATATTGGAATGTATATGTTGAGTATGAACCATCTACTCTAATTGTTGGGGTACCCAATTTTGACCTATATCCATTATATAATTTTGGGAGTATTTCACCAACAATGAGGATATTTTTCTATGGATATGAATGGCAACATATTTATGATGGGGATTCTGAATGCGGGATCTAGCAACATTATGACCAATTTTGAGGATATTTCAGGTGGTATATTTCATGGGGATAGATATTATGGGTATCTTGGGAGACCGGATGGGCGCAACGCCAACGATGGACGATCCCAAGATGGCCACGTCGCAATGGAGGATTTTGCCAAGTGAATAGATGAGGTCCAAATGATAAAATGTTTGGCATATGCCATATATCGTATTTGATGTATTTATATAGATGTATTTAGGGTGTATATATATATATATTGTACATATATGTTGATAGCATTGTATATATATATAGTAGTAAATATGATATAATAATTTTTATATATATATATATACATACATATATATCTATATACATATATATATATATAATGCATATTGATACAATATTATACAATACCCCATCACATGTCATTCAAATCCTCATGATTAGTTCTTCAGTTCCACCAGGCATGCTGCAATGAGTTTCTCCAGTCAGCAGCGCGGCAGATCTCGCCGGCTGGGTCAAACCCGGGGATAGCACCCTGGGGTAGCCCAAGACATGGGAAATGAAATAACTAGCAAATACCCTTTGGTAAACTAACATAGCTATTGAAAATGTTGATTTATAGTTGATTTTCCCATTAAAAATGATGATTTTCCATAGTTATGTTAGTTTACTAGAGGGTACAGGGTGACTGAACCAATAAAAAATGTGAATTGTATCATCAATTTATGATAGTTGGGTTGGTTTATGAACTATATACTTATGCCATTGCCACAAAGCCTATATAGTGAAATTGGAGTTAGCTTCGCCAACTGAGCTTTTTGGTTTGGGAGCCCCACTTGGTGAACACTTCAATAGCCGTGACATGCCTTCAACAATTAAGTATAAAAATGGACGATCTATGATTTCTAAGGGATTTATCATGATTTATCATAGTTCTTCACATTTCAAGTCACTCGATGATGCGCATGGAACGAACCAGCGAACCGAGCTTTATTGAACCTCTGAGGTCTGTTTGTCTTCGTGGGGCTCGCCTCGCGATCCGCAGACGGCAGACGAGTTGTTCCAGAGCTTCCGTGATCAGTTGAACCACAAGGCCCTTTACGGCCGCCAGAACGCACGCTGGAACGATGATAAAAAACACAAATACTCTAATCAAACGTAGCAGGCCGGGAAATCCTCTACAAATGGATATAAATGGTTGCTTTAATGGTAAAAAACATCTGGTGGATTTGCAATTGCTGTGTTTGATTACTAGAGGGTATCCGCCTTTTTTTGGTTATATATATATATATATGATATCCACTTGTTTTCCTGGGTGACTGACAAATTCTATCAGCTATTATACATTGTTGGTCATACATATTATACATTATATGACATTATGTAACTATACATACCCCATTCTATTCCCAAAATATCCCCATGTTGGTTGGTTCAATTCCATGAAATTCCCCATTTTTGTCGGTCAAATCCTCATGATGTGTGTGTGTGTGTCAAAATGTGTCATTGTCCACAACGATGAACGCGGATCCTCCGAGAGATGGCCCTTGTGTTCGATCCTGATCCCTGAGATGATCATGCTGTTGAATCCCATCCTCCATCATATCAAACACCACCTTAGAAACCATCATTGGATTGGTTGAAGGGAACATCTACAGGAAACCATGGATTTTCCCATGAAATCTAGCGGTTCCCTGTAATTTTTTGTCCCTTAAACCAATCCAATGAAACCATGGTTTAGTAGGAAAATTCCACATCAGACCATAGTTTTTGGGGGTCTTTGATATTTTGGGGGATGGGATTTATTTGTCAATCCCTCTAGGTCTCTCTGAAAATATGGTAACACAAGTTGAATGGATAATTCAGTGTCCCCATTAAAATGGTGATTTAGAAGATATACCCCATTTTCAGACAAGTCCACGTGATTGGTTGAAACGGTCATGAATCATGACGCTATAGTCAAACATGTCCACCCCCAGAAAAAAATTGGAAACTCACAGATTTCGTCATAGCTACAGTAAGTCCCGATTTGTGGATTATCCCATTTCTTTTTAATATGTGAGTTAAACCCCAGTCACCAAACGCTTGCTAAGTGTGATGATCCTCCAAGTACTATATATATATATATAACATTATTTGACCCAAACCAATGTTGTCCAGTTTTCAAAAACAAGCACAACGGAGCTGAGTGATGAGTTGCCCCAGTCTCAGCAGGCGCCGCTCCGTGATGATGATAAGAAACTATCCATCTTGCTGCGGGCGTGCCGCTGTGCACGCCGCAAGCAGGGAAGGCATGGGCCTGGTCACATTGCGCGGGCCTGGTCACAAAGGTTGCTAGGAAAACATGGGAAAAGCGTCGAACAACTTCAAATTCTGGAGAACGACCAATTACAATAGGTTTTGTTTAGGGATCTTTGGGGATAATTTGTGATGTTTTCTTTTTTCCATTCTAAGGGGGGGACGTAGTTCATACCATTTGAAGCCAATGGGTCCAAGTTTACAACGATGACATCTCTAGGGAATAATCGTTTACATGGAAATGTCAAGTGAAGCCTGTCAAAATCACATGGTGGTGGGTCAAAATCTATTATCATCAATTTTAGTGGGATGAACATCCATGAATCCCAGCAATTTTGGGGTTCACTAGGTACCAGGGTTTTGACCCATAGCCCATAGCCACAGAACAATCAGCCATGTTAATCCACACTGCACAATCAGAATCCCCCCCCAATGATCCCAGTCAGACCCAGCAAGTGTTTTTTGTTAGACCCCGAGGTTGATTCGACTGGGTTATCATAATCATCGCCAGTAGGTCCGATAACATCTATGTAAGTGACATTAGACAGCATGTTATTTATGACAAACTTATATTGTTAGGTGATGTGAGGTGATGTTGTATATGAGTATGTAAAGTTTTATCTGATTGGATCTCGTTGACATGAAATCATGTAACTTTATACAATTTTATACAACTTTATACAACATTATACATCATAATCTATCTATCTATCTAATCTAATCTAATCTAATCTAATCTAATCTAATCTAATCTAATCTATTCTTTCTATCTATCTATCTATCTATCTATCTATCTATCTATCTAGGGTTATATTTTGCTAGGTGATGTTAGGTGATATCCAGTCAGCTCATCCTCCAGTCGCGTCAAAAAACGTATGGCGTCGTCACTATGCAGGCCATTGGACCTGGCCGTGTGCTTTGTGGCTTTATGCCGCGCTCTCGACTGGTCCCTCGGAGGATGATACCCAAAAATGGATGGTTGGATACCAAGAGAACTGGATTGGAATTGATTGGAAACGTTCCAATTGATTGGAATTGACAGAAAATACCTCTCAATACCAAACGTTCATACAAAGATGATTGGAATTGATTGGAATCTTTGTTCTGAAACGTTCCAATCCTCTATGATAAAAAAATAAGATTCGCCTAGGAGGTGCTATTTGTCGCCAAAACCTTTGGTTCTACCTGCAGCTGATTTCGCCAAGGCCTTCCCGCTTGGTTGTGGCCTTTGACTTACAAGAGCCGCAAAAACGCCTGCGCGGCTGGGCTACAAAGCCAGATGGGATGAGGTGAGTCCAAATTTTAGATGTGGAAAATAACTGGAAAAGCAACCATGTGAAATAATGTGAAATGATGTTCCTTGGGAAACCATGGTTGTTATCGTTTTGTTATGTGGTTTTCTTGATCTACTGAAGGGTATGGAATCAAAACACCAATCAGCCGATGTGTGTTTGCAGCATTTGTTTTAGCCTAACCAGCAAGTGCTGAGAGGCTCATGATCATGTGGCAGTTTCAGAAGGGTCACCATGCCAACCCTTTTCGATCCACTATGGCAGTATCATAATTAATCGATCTCCGCGGAAGGTGCACAGATTGGGGTGACTAGGGAATGGATCCCCTCAGACTCCTTCGCATGGCTGCATGCTGCTGCCACGGCTGCAAGGTCACTTTTTCTCTCCCAAGAAATCAGCAGCCGCGCCGGAACCCATCTCGGATGCGTTGCAGGCCTTTCTGCTCCAGGACTTTGTGAACGCACCAGATTGGTGATGGTGATGTTGTTGATGATGTTGATGGTGATGATGGTGGTGGTGATGGTGGTGGTGGTGATGGTGATAGTCATGAGGCCTGATGCTTGCAGGACGACCCCATCGAAGTCGACGATGAAGACCTGGATGAGAAGTTGGAAGATGTGCTGGAAGGCTTGAGCGAACAAAAATACGGATTGATTTTGGGAATTTCGTAGGAAGAAGTTGAACGAATCTATCAAGAAACATGTCTGTTGTCTATTCTGGCGAGTATCGATTTTATTATTGCATACTTTTTAAGAATGTCTATTCTGGGGAGTGTCAATTGGGATGTTTAACATATATGTTTACTATATTTTAGGCAAAAATGCACTTGTTCTGTGGTTTGTGACTTGTTGATGGTTATGCTACTTTGCTTGAAGGCTTTTGAATTTGAGGGAAACAGTCCAAGCTAGGAACAAGCCAAAGCCCCGGTCACAAACTCACAGTGGCAAGACGTGGCCAAATTGGCCAGATTGGCAGTGTAGAACCATATGTGTACAGACGTGGGATTCTTTGGCTGTAATATGTTTGCCCATATTATTTACCTAGATACATCATGAGGTCTTTTTTTTTGGTGTGTGCTGGCTAAGTTTTGGTGGATGTTTGTTTCCCAGAGTAGGCAGGCTTACCGTCCCAGGTATCCCACTGTACAAAGAGATTAAACAAGTATAGGTATCGAGCATGGACCAACAAACTACCGAGTGAAATTGTATAACCTTCTTACTGGAACAGCCCCACCATCGGGCGTTCCAATCACATGCTCGCCATGGTATTTCGCCTTGCAATTCCATCCTGCAGAAATGATTGGAGCTCCAGGCAATGGTTCCCATGATTAGATGGAGGAACAAAATTGCAGGAAAGCCCTCTAGTAGATATTAGATGATATTAGATGATATTAGATGATATTAGATGATATTAGTAGATGCTCAAAACTCAAAGCCATATTATGTCTTGTTGATGTTCTCTGTATCAAAGCACTGAATGGTAGTTGGTTTTTGAGCTCTACGTGGAAGATTATATATATATACACATACAATTATACAATGACTATATATGTAACATATATATATATATATAGATATATGATTATATATGTGTGATATCTGATTAATGTCAGGAGTAAGGTCAATATCTTTGCCGGGCAGGAGACGTCTTGGATCATGCCAAGCAGTTGATCAGCATGGGCTTTGAGCGTGACAAGGCGAGCTGGGTTCCAGTCATTGATCCCCTCTTGTTGAAGGTGGGCTCAGCATGGTGAACTGATGATGTGTTTAAAGGTCAACTCACCACTTGAAAGATGTTTGAAAGTAACCTGCACAGGTTTTTTTTGGAGGTAAACTGAGGATTTCTCTGAAAAAGTATATTTTATCATGAAAACTCATCCCTTCAAGCAAGTTTGAAGGTGAAATTGTTTATTTTTTGTCCGATTCCATGTTTTTTCCCAGCCATTTGCTTCGGCACCGTTGAATAGTGGCCTCTTCGCAGCTGCCGCAGGTGGTTCAAACCATGCTCGAGGTGCCACGCTTGACTGATTGGTTATGGGCATGGGTTTCTACTAGTTGGTTTATGAATACAACACCAACAATAAAATGGAATTGGAATACATATATGGATATTATAAGCATCACGAAATAGTTTATATAACGACTACTGTTTCTTTGTTAGAATTTGGTTTGGAACCAACCATTGTTCATTGGTTTATCACTTAGGGGTTTCTAGCCACCCAACTACCTGGTTTATGAATGGAATGATTGTAAACCAAAGTAAGGGTATATACCTGCTATATAATCAACCAATAGAATATATCATTGGATGGGATGGGGATACTTTTCATGCCTGAATTGGCACCTGGTTTATTCCCCAATCTTACCCAGGCTGTATATAGTGGAGATGCCTAAATTGATCGAATCTAAATTGTGATATCATAGAATGATTGGCTAGCCGCTGGTTAGTATATAACTCACTACACCCCAGTTGTAAGTGTTGTAAGCAAGTTGCTACATATCCAAGTTTACCAGAATACACCAGCAACAGTTTTGATTTAAGAGGATTCCGGGACAAGAATTAGGAATTCAGCCAACAAAACCGAGAGGTTTAACAAATCAAGATGGTGGATCGAACACAAAATCATATGGAGCAAAAGAATATGTAGCAGAAAAAATGACGGTTCCTTAAACCAACATAGCTGTGGAAAATTACCCATTCATAGTTGATTTACCATTTACAATGGTGATTTTCTGATGCTATGGTAGTTTACCAGAGAGTATATGTCATTGAAATCTGCCAAAGAATGCCAAAGGTTTTATCAAAAGGATAACCTCCAACCGCCTTTTTTTTTTGCCAAAGTCCCTATTTGTTTTGCAGCCCCGGATTTTGTTCCATGGATTTTCCCAGAATTGATTTAAAGGAAAATCTGATGAAACCTCTTCATCTGGGGGTAAAAACCATGGTTTCCTAGCGATTCAGAACGATACCCTGCGCGTATATGATCCACTTCATCCACTTTTGTCCTGCTTGGTATGCATGTTTGGAACCACCTACAGAATCTTCAGATCCATCTCTTGTCGATTGTCTCAGTTTTATTACAAGTTCTTTGTCAATTCAACTATACCTTCATCTTCTTCAAGGATTTTGTTTTGGAAGCAACAAAAAAACTCATCCCTTAAAACAGATCCAGTGTAAAATCCTCTCACTTCATGTCTGACTTTCACCACTAGGCCTCCCGGTCACCACTGGGTCACAAGAGATCTCAAGGTCCACGCGGATTCGGAGCCCTTCAACAAGGCCCTGGAATTGCTCCTGGCTGAAGATGCCGCGGAGCCCTCACAGCCGGCGCGGCCGCGGCCAGCAGCGCCCAAGACGGGCAACATGGTGAGCTGCGAATGGTGCGGCCAGGCCTTTCAAAAGGGCGCCTTTTGTGGCAGCTGTGGATGCTTGGCCAGTTCAACATTTGGATCAGATGGGTGATTTTACCACACTTTACCCCCATAAAATTGCAGTGTTGTCATTGTTGGAACAATGATCATCAAGGTGATGGCCTGGGGTACAAGAGCTGTTTCAGAGAGTCAGACGTTCAGATGTTGCAAGAGTGGAATCGTGTGGAACCGCGGAAATTGCAATATCGATGTGGTGATTCAACTATACATGTGTATCTTTTATTTTAGATATCTTAATTGAGATATAATTGTTGATGCAGTTGCCTTCATGGTGTCATGACGCCAGTATGAACCGCTCTACTTGTAATCAAATGACACTTTGATAAGGCAGACACGTTCTGCATGCTGATTTGGACACACATATGGCTCACCATTCTTCAAAAGATCTCTCGATTGCTGGTTGGACCGGTTGGATGCATGCTTTGCTTTTCCAACTTGCTACTTGGATTTAAGTGACCTTTTGTTACAGTACTGTCCCGATTGCAGCTTCTGGGCCTGGAGAGTTGTCCGACCCAGGAAAGAGGATGTGCGACGGTGGTGCCTCAGGCGCACCCGGGGTTCGAAGTAAGCTTTCCATCGTGGTCGCCATGTTTACTTGTTGGATGTTGCGTCTAACCTGCACTCGGGGACCATGGGGCCGAAAAACGACCTCAGCACCTGGTGCAATGCTTTGAAAGTGGGAAACCCAAAAACATCATCGCATTCTTTCAGCTTCATGAATTTTGATTATTCAGATGAGAATCACCAGAATGACACATTTCATGAATATCTTGGCATCATCATTATACAATTTGCCCACCTGCCAGGTGAGGGTCTGCATTTTATGTCAGCTTTCCTGTTCCTTCTCCTCCTCCTCCTCCTCCTCCAACGTCAGCGCCAGCTTCCTCAGCAACATGTCCTCGCCCGCCCGAAGCGAACCCTATCGCGAGGGAGCCAGATCAACTGTCACAGAGAATGCCAGATGAAATGTCTGATATATAGAATGGCAGAATATATGTCAAATATATATATATAATATATATAATATATAATATATATATATATATAATTATATATAATATATATAATATATATATAATATATATATATATATATAATATATGTATATTATATATATATAGATTTGTGTATATATCCCTATGGATCCAAGTAGCTTCTTAGAAAGTAATTGTGGCTTGATTTAGGGGGTTACAGTAGGCGTCCCTTCTATTCGGAAGTGTTTGGATCCACAGGGTGTATCCCTTCCTCCATCCTCGGATCCCATGATCCCCACAGGTGCTGCAGATGCCGTGCCCGAGGAGGAGGATCAAGACTTCCTGGCGCCACGGCAGCAGCCGCAGCCACTGGCAGAGTTGGTTGCTACCCAGTGGTTAGGAGCGGTTCGGAGCTAAGGGTATCCATATAGCATCATATAGCTATATATAGCTTATATTTTTTATTGGGGAGCCAAAAAACTACGAATTGAGTTTAGCATTTTGATAGTTTTTGAATCAATCAAAGCACTCTGCAATGACGTTCTTTTAGGGGTGACTATCCCCCAAATGAACCAGTGAACTATTACATCATGTTAGTCTATCCAGAAACATGGGGAGATGATCAGATTTGGAAATGACTCATGTCACCAAGGATGTATTGTTTGGGGATTGTATATCAGCCAACAAGCATCTGGGAGATCAAGCAGCTACATGGGGATATCAACCCACTGATCTTGAGATCTTGAGAATTGATCTGATAGCGACCACGGCAGAACAGAACCTCCAAGAGTGATGACAACCATATGTTCCGTTTGCTAATTTAACATAGCTGCGGAAAATCAGCATGTCTGAATATCATAAGTGGGCCATTCTCCATGGCTATGTTAAATCACCAGGTAGTCACCAGGAGTGGAGAAAAACCATCAACTTCTAGGTCCTTGTGATTTCCATTATCATGAGTGTAGACATTCAATACATTGCTCCCGGCACACATGAAAGATACCACAAAAACACCATGCTGACATCCTGACATCCTCAACATATGCCACTTGACTTCTATTTGGTTCGATTTAATGAGTGTTGACACAGTTTTCACTATGTAGATAGAAATATGAAATAGAGTATGTTTTGGAATGATATCGAATATAGAGTGAAGTTGAACAACTGGGCGCTGTTCTTCACAAATGGTGTCAAAAACAAACTCCATTTTGGAGTACCCAAGGGCAAGTGACGATTCAATGGGTCATTAGATATTAGGTCATTTTGGAGGGTGGATATTTCTGTATGTGATCTCAAAATCATCTCTCTAGCCCCAACTTGGGTCTCAAAAAAACACATATTTGTTCGCACTGGTAAGGTCGAGAAACTATTTTCCTTTGACTGGGTTTCAAATGCTTGCAAGTAGAGGAGTTGGAGGTGAGTAGTCTCTATTTTTACATATTTTTACCAAAATACGGTAGAATAGAATCATTCATCCTTCTTAAAGTTCAGAATTTCAGTTCCCAAGCCAGCTGCTCGAGTTGCTCCCGAGCCCTCCCAACGGGAATCTCTTTTCACCAGGTCACAACGTGGGCAGAAATCTTTGACGCTGAAAACAACATTTGGGTGGCGGTGGACGTCGCGGCTTGGCTGTGAGAAGCCAGAAAAGTGGCTTCCTCTAAGATGCCACACAGAATGAACGGATTTATCTGGATCTATAGATATATATATATATGTATATATGGGGGTTTCTTAAAATGGTGGATCCCCAAGTCATCATAGGTTTCAGTGCGTATCAAAATGGTCGAATGACTTGAAATATTTGAGGTACATACCCGAATGGGATTGTTTTTGGTTTCCCTAAATTAATGGTCTTCCCCATGCAACATTGGAAGAATGTTTGTTGGCTGACATTTACTTGGAAAGTGGATGATTGAGGTTCTCCGATGGTGTTTAATCACATAATGCTGAACCAACAACATATCCCTGCACATCTATTTTTGTCATGTTGTTTTCCATCCATACTTGCCCAAGTAATCTCCGATTTTACACACTATTTTAGGAAAGTTTATATAGGATGGCTTTCAACAGGGTTGCTGAAACGCATGGAAAATGATCGCCACAAAGGGCTTGTTGGGAACCCTAGTTATGGTCGCTTGAATCCCCACAAGCACTGTGCTGGTTTCAATTCCAATTGTATCCCATTGAATCTCCATATGGGTATGGCTCAAAATTATTAACCCTATAGTTGGTTGGTTTACGTTGATTTACCATTAAAAATGACCATTTTTGGTACCATAATATTGAGCCATAGCCATATTGTGAGTTATCCGGGCCATTTTGAATCCAAATCTGCACCATTCTCTGAAAACCGAGGCGTTTGGCGAGATCATCCCCTTCCCAGAGACCGGCTGGCTACATCGTGGCACTCCCATGGTCTGGATTTGCGCCGCAGGAGAACACGGATATCTGGACGTGACGCCGCGTAGCCTGACGAAGTGGTGGCCGGATGACTATCGTGGCTGTTTTTGAGGACTATATAAACTATGATGGGAGTTGTTTATGGCAGTGGGTTTCCCACATTATTCTCCAGGTGAACATAGTTAAGTCACTGTTGTTATAGTTATATCATGTTATATCCCTATCAAATCCCTATCAATATCGCTGGTATATCATGATGTATATCAAACACCAGATTAGCCATTGCTGTCAGTTATTCACCACTATTAATCATGAATATAACATAATATAACCATTATTAACCTAATATTAACCATATATCAACCATACATATTAACCATAGGAATCCCCATCAGGATCACCAGGATCACCAGGAGGTCACCTTTTTTCCAAGTCAGGCTACTCCCCTCGCTGGTGGGAAGTGGAGCAAGCCCGTGAACCGAGCGGCTCGCGGCAGCTGCGCGACTGGTGCGGGACGGCATTGATCATGTGACCATGGAACGTTGATGGAAGAATTTTGGGACCATGTGACCATGGAAGATGTTGATTGCTTTTTGTTCACTATGTATCCGAAAAATGATGAATGAAATTCCTTTTTAATTCAGTATAATATGTTCCAAAAAGATAGATGCATCATCGCAGTCTTCTGACGCGTCTTGAACTCTCAGATCTGTGGAGAGCGGTCCCTATGACTTGATCGGTGCATCGTATTCCCGAAGCTGAATATTAGACAAATATACATCACTTCAGCGAGTTCTCCAGAAATCAAACGATCCAGTTGAGTCATGGCTGCCACATCCACATTTGGAATTGGATCATGAAAAAAATATCTTATGGCTCTCTTTATATATATATATATATGCATATGTATATATATATATATACATATATATATATATATTATCAGTCACCTTTTTCCCCATGTCGTCCCGGTGTCCCGGGCAGTTTCCACCGCAGGTGGTATCAGCTTCTGCGCTCCTTGGAGGCGCCGGCCGGCGCCCCGGAGTTGGAGGAGTGGACGGCGCTGAGGGCCAGTGAGGCCGAGAAGCAGGACAAGGCGTGGCGTTTTTAATGTGAGGCATGTGTAAAGAATGATACGATGACGTATATATATATATACGTATATGCAAGTGTATACATATATATATATATATACAGTATGCAGTATATGTACTGTACATTGTTTTTACATATCAAGATGTATAGTTTGTTGATTTATGCAGATTGCCCATGATTCCAGGTCTTCCTGGATCAACGGCGCCTGACCGGCGGTGTGCCTAAGACCAAGCAGGCCTTGAAGCACCACGAGGCGGCCCCTGGTGAGGATGTGAAATTCCCCAAGGGCCTGACAACACAGTTTTTGTATAGGGTTTTAGGCGTGTCTTCTGTTGATTTAATGTGGGTAAAACAATAATAAACCATACCCCAAATCACCATAAATAGGTGGTATAAACCATTCCAAAATGGGTGGTGAATTTATTGTTTTACTCACATTACTGGTTTTTCAAACATTTAGGGGTAAACTGGTTCCGGACAGTTTCCTGATTTGAAAGGGATAAACGGAACATCACTTTTGGGCGGTAGCACGTTTTGGTGCTTATACAACCCCTCTTTTTCAGGTCATGTTCATGGAGGAAAGTCTCACGACGAAATTGAAAGGGATGGAATAGGGTACCCTATTTTTAAACATACCAAGTTTCGCAGATGTTGCATTGTGTTCAGGCAGGTTATTCTGATATTGGCTTACTTCAGTGTAAAACTATACATTGCAAATTTGCCAAAGTTGTTGGCTGTGAACAATCCCCTAGTAGGGTGATGATCCCACTCTGTGGCTGGGTGTATGCAAAATGACGCAATTGCAACCCACTTTGGACGCCAATACATCCAACATCATCCAACATCATCCAACATCATCCAACATCATCCAACATCATCCAACATCATCCAACATCATCCAACATCATCCAACTATATACTTAAACTATATACTTGAACTACATACTTGGGACCCGAAGACTTTTTGAACCTGGATTTGACGACTGGTACTTCTACACAGCGGTGCATAATGTGGTAAGCTGATGTAAGCTCACTATTAAACCATCCCATGAACACCATGACTGTGCGTCGTACTAAACATGATAACAATCAGTTTGGGGTATACCCAATTTCATAAACCTCAAACTTGGGGATGGTAAACCTAGCATTGGGTTGTCCACATGATCTCCCATTATATTGTTCAAAAGGTCCTACTATAACCCCATAAAAAATCCCCATGAGATCATCATTTTCCCCATGATATCTCCATGTGGAGGTTTCCTAAAATGGGGGTACCCTAAAATGGATGGTTTATACTCGTAATGGAAAACACTATTATAGTAGATGATTTAGGGGTACCCCCACTTTAGGAAACCCCCATGTTTACCACATGATTGCAGTACTGTTTTCTTCTTCCCCATCGTAAAAAGAGCCGGGTGAGCTCTTGGGGTGCTCCCCCAACGGTCGTTGAATGTTGTTTGGTACTTCAAGATTTGAAATCTGTATGGAATATGTACCAGCACATATGGGGGTTTCCTGAAATGGGGATACCCCAAAATGGATGGTTTATAAGGGAAACTCCTACTAAAATGGATGATTTGGGGGTACCCCCTATTTTAGGAAACCTCCATATGTACCAGCACATATCTAAGACTTGTTGTTTTTGTTTGTTTCGTCGGATATCCAAACTTGACCACTTCTTGTACTGTAAACCAACAGAGGCCTATCACAATTCCAATATCAATCAGCCTTTGTGGTGATGAAATCTCCCCCAGGTAACTGTCGCTTGGTGCATGCGATGAATCCCAAGTTTATGCTAGCGGGGGCTTTACCGGACCCTATTTTGGCATATTTTTTGGGGTGGGGTGGGGTGGGGTGGGGTCGTAATAACACTCAACGGGCTTGCACACACACGTCATGCTACGCTACTGCACGTTCGCTTCGCACTTGCACAACGTCATGCTACGCTACTGCACGTTCTTCTGTCACTTGCACACACATGTCATGCTACGCTACTGCACGTTCGCTTCGCACTTGCACACATACGTCATGCTTCGCTACTGCACGTTCTTCTGTCACTTGCACACACATGTCATGCTACGTTTGGGTGGGGTGGGGTGGGGTGNACACTCATGTCATGCTACGTTACTGCACGTTCTTCTGTCACTTGCATACATACGTCATGCTACGCTACTGGACGTTCTTCTGTCACTTGCACACTCATGTCATGCTACGTTACTGCACGTTCTTCTGTCACTTGCATACATACGTCATGCTACGCTACTGGACGTTCTTCTGTCACTTGCACACACATGTCATGCTACGTTACTGCACGTTCTTCTGTCACTTGCACACATACGTCATGCTGCGTTACAGATGTCTTTTCTTGCATTGCACACACACGTCATGCTACGCTACTGGACGTTCTTCTGTCACTTGCACACACATGTCATGCTACGCTACTGGACGTTCTTCTGTCACTTGCACACATACGTCATGCTGCGTTACAGATGTCTTCTCTTGCACTTGCACACACACGTCATGCTACGCTACTGCACGTTCTTCTGTCACTTGCACTAGATGGACCTTGAACGGATTTATGAAGCAACATTGGACGTGATTTTGAATGGCCCTGCCCACACGAAATGCACTTCGGACTCATTTTTAAGGTCCGATAAAGCCCCCGTACGGAAGTTTATGGATGGGTGGACCACCAGAAGATAGCAGTCAACTTGATGGGTCAACTTAAAGGCTCAGCAATTTCACTCCATCTTGGAAGTCACCATCCCTCGATGTGCATCCTTTCTGTTCACAGTAAAGTTGCTCGTATAGCTGGATGTTCATCCCGCCAGATGTAGTCCTATAATGTCTTATAGATTCCAACCAATCATGTGGATTCATCCACTGATCCTCAGGTAATCAAACATGGCGGTGGGAATTCCACCATTTAGGTCGATGGTTTTCCCTGAAAACCTCCATTTAGTTGGGGGATTTCCCAGCGGCCCGCCATGCTTGATTGCCGGAGGGTATATCCAATAATAGTGATTAATAATGCCCCTTACATGGATAAGATCCAATTAGATCAGATATATCCATATATCCCAGTAGTCTCATTATCCACATTTTAATATTAACATGTTTTTAGTGATATTCGTAATATTCATAGCTGTTTACAGTATATTTCCCAAAAAGGCGGTTCAAGATAATTAGCCAAGTTGGTGTATCAGTAGGTGAACTAGGACTGGTAGATATATTTGTCTATGGTTAATTGGTGTCATTTGGGATTAAAACCAACAATTGTGACTGGGTGGCCCCAACTTGTAATTACGTTAGGTATGTTGCGGTATGTTGCCAACTTCGCTGGCAGAAATCAACTCTAAATCACCATCTTTGCTTGGTTCGATTCCCCATGTTCCCTAGTGAAATCTCCAGCGAAATCCAATTTTTCCCTACTTCAACAGATTAACTTGTGTTAAATTGCAATTGTCCCTAGCTACATCACCATTTTTCCTAGTTAGATCCCATGGTTTTCCCCCATTTTCGGTGGAGCCTCAGATCTCCCGAAGTCTCAGCGCCCGAGATCTATCGCCTGGCACCCAAGCGCTCCACCGAAGCGCTGAAGCCCGGTGCCAAAGCGGTGGCCACCGTGGAGGGCGAAAACGTGTGCCTCGGAGCCCTCGGAGAATGGTGAAGGATGGAAAAATCCAGGAAAAACCATGGTTTTTGGCCAGGGCAAGATGCGTTTTTACTTGGGAAATTGAGAATTTCATACTGGGGAAAATTGGGTTTGAACTTGGGAACACTTGGGAACGTGGGGATTTGACTCGGGAAAATTGGGACCTAACTCAAGAAAATTGGATTTAAGATGAGTTAGGTAGGAATGTATACCCTTTGGTGATCCAACATTGTGAAGGATCACCAGTGTTAAATGTTTGAACCAATGGGTAATTTTCCATAGTTATGATAGATTATAGGGGGATAGGATATGTTCAAAAAAGGTTTTCCCTCTCAAGAAATTGGATGATGATGCCCATTGACTTTCATATGTTTCAGGCTGGTTGAAACCACCAACCAGTCTAACAAGTTAGGGATCCCACATTTATCCAAAGGTGATGTTGTGTTTTTTTCTTGCGGGATATCAATTAGCTTTGGGGTCTTCCATTTTGACAAAACTCCATATCTAAGTTCGGGAACTCAGTGATTCAAAGTGATTGGACATATATAATTATATAGTATTACATAACATTACATTTATATGCATTATGGTTTTAAAGCTGTACTGTATACATGTTATCCACGTTTCAAGATAGACGACGTTTTTGTCCATGTGTTGTATGTCTGTTTGGCATTGATGCAGAGGTATTGGCGCTCGGACGTGTCCCCGCTCCGTACGAAGAAGGCCTGGCTGTTGCAAAAGCGTCGCGTCATGGAGGGGGACCCTTGGGCAGCACTGGGGGCCTGCTGGAGGTATACCAGGCTTGAACTTCGGAACGCTGTTTTTCCTCTTGGGTAATCAAATGCCTTCAGATTCGAAATGCTGCTATGTGCCCAATGTCAGCAGACAATCCTAACAAGCTCCCCCTTTGTCTTCTTGACAAACTGAGGGTCCAACCAGAAAATGAAATGCGACATCCGTCGCCGATGTTAATCATGGGTTTGCAACAATTCTGACCTCGTTTTTTCTTGTCAAAAATGAAAAAACTGAAAAACAAATATATATTTATATAACGGATCCTGAAAACTCCTATTAGCTGGGATATTGGCAGCCTGGGCCGCGTCACTAGCTGGTCTGACCCGGTTTTGCCGGAAAACGCCGGGTTTTACATGGAAACCCCAGGGTTCGGATCACCAAAGTAGGTAAACCCGAGGTTTACAGGCAAACCCGACAAAAAAACATGGTCTTGCTGGTTAGGGTAAAGTATATAGGCGCTATAGAAAAGATGTTTAACCATCACTGGCAACCACGTTGGTTATCCCCATTGTAGCCAAGGAGAAACCCTTCCGAGAAATCGGCGAGAAGTCCAAGTTGTTGGCGCGTGACGTCGAGTCGACTGCGCTGGCGCTGATCGGTGCAGAAGACCAGGTGGGAGGATTGATAAATCAAAACCACACGTTGTGGTGCAAAATAGCTAGCTAAGTTGGTTTATAATTCCAACAAGTGTTGGGTTGATGGTGTATATATATATATATATAGAAACTTCTTTTTGTGACTGGGTGTCTTCTGAATAGGGACTGGGTGCCATTTTTTGCCCAAACCTGAGCGCTGGCCCCCAAG
>BGPT01001845.1:94541-134800 GCA_003297045.1 Symbiodinium sp. clade C Y103 | reverse complement strand
GCTAAGTGAAAGCTAAGTGAAAGCTAAGTGACATGCTATGTGCGCTAAGTAGATAGTATGTCAGCTATCTAGATGCAAGCAGGGTCGGTCATCCAAGCAAGAGGCTCAAGGAACTTGAGGAGTTGTGCAAGGAGAGGGGAGCGCGCTTCCTCGGCATGGTTGAGAATGTCAAGATGGATGAGTCGGATCGGGATGATATCAGCCTGGAATTGGGATGGACCCCAAACCTTTGTGAGAGTGGAGACATCTCTCGAGTCCGACGGCCACGTTTTTACTGGCTCTCCCAGGATGTTCCCTCTTTGCCATGGCTGATTGTTGATCAAGGTGACGTGGCCAACAAGATCACTTTGGTGGGTGAGGTTGAGCCTGATGAGCTGTGGATCCCTGAGGGTTTTAGCTGGGACGGCTCGGGCACGAACCTCCGGCTGCCGACGTTTACAAGGCCGATCAAGCGGCGGCGTCCCCCGCCAGACCCTGCGGGGTTGGCTTACTGCAGTGAAGCAGCAAAGACCCGCTGGCAAGGGGATTGCTATCGATACCCACCATATACCTACGAGGACCGTTTCCTCTTGAAGGACTCCAATGGCGACTTCTACAAGGTGCCGGCAGGCAGTCGGGATATTCTCATGGGATTCCCAAAAGGACATACGAAAAAGTTGGACCGCGAGCTCTTCGCCAAAGCTGAGGAGAGTGAGGAGCAAGATGCCCGGCAGAATGCGCTGGGAAACAGTTTCCACACGACGACCGTCGCCACGCTGTTGGGTGCGGTCCTGTTTCACATGGGCTTTTTGGATCAAGTCCGAGGGCCCGATGTTTTGCTCCAGCTGCTGATAGCTGAGGATGCCGAGGGCACAAGTTATTGGGAGGATGACCAGCAATCCACCACCTCACAAGTTGAGGAGCCATCACTTGCTGCCCTTGAAGAATTGGAAGCCTTACAGCTCCTTGACCGCGAGCAAGAGGATTTGAAAGATGAATCTCAGCACAAGATGCTGATGTGCCGGTTGGTCTCCACTTTTCTGAGAAAGGTGGAGTTGCGTGGGTCTGACCTGAGGTTGGACTCGGATACGCTCTTCCGGCCCTCTGCTTGCCCAAGGAGTAGCATAAACCCTGGGAAATGGGAATGGAAGCACTGCAGGGCCTTCAAGTGGGCCAAGGTAGCTCACATCAACATCCTTGAGCTCAAAGCACTTATGCATGCAGTGCAGTGGCGCGCCCGTTGGCAACGCTACCATTCTTTCAAGACTATGATCCTTTGTGACAATCAGTCCGTCGTGGCCGTGGTGACCAAAGGTCGCTCATCTTCAAAGCAAGTGAACCACCTCTTGCGCCGCTTGGCCTCTCTCTGCTGCGCCCTCAACCTTTACCTGATCATTGGCTGGGTGGATACGTCCGAAAACCCAGCGGACAAGGCATCACGAATTTACGATGCCGATCGGTAAGGTCAGCAAGATGCAACGCAAACAGGAGAGGCAAGCCATGGGACGATTGCAGGATCTTATAGTAAAACCAGGGACTTTGAAAAAGTATCACGAGGCTTTCAACAGGTTTCACGATTGGGCCACTGACAATGAGTTGGTTTTGGGAAGTAGTGAGGCTATCGATTCTGCCGCTTCACAGTATGTGGAAGCATTATGGAATGATGGTTTTGGGCGGTCCGAAGCCTCCTACATCCTGGCCGCTATCCAGTTTTTGCTGCCGCATTTGCGCCATGCGCTGCCCTTGTCCTGGCGCTTAGTCAAAACTTGGGCACGTCATGAGATGCCTACAAGGGCGGTGCCATTGGATGCTAGCACTGCTCTTGGTTTTGCTGGCCTATTTTGGTTTTGGGGCGAACAACGCCTCGCTTTGGGCATTTTGGTTGGCTTCGATTTCTTTTTGAGAACAGGTGAAATTTTTACCATTCGCCGAAACCAAGTTGAGTTCTTTGGCGACCAAGCCAGCCTTCAGCTTCAAAATACCAAAACTTCTGGCTTCAAAATTCACTCTGAGCGCTTACTAGCCTGGGCTGATGTAGCTGTGTGGGCTTTGCGACAGCTCTGCCATGCTAAGTTGCCCGGTGATTTGCTCATCCCGGCCTCTGCTGTGCGCTTTCGCACTTTATGGCACCGAGCTGTCCATTTTTTCCTTCTTCAGGATTACTACATTCAGCCATACTCGCTGCGCCGGGGTGGAGCCACTCAGGCCTTTCGGCTGGGTACCTCTTTCGATCAGCTTCTGATCCGAGGACGGTGGGCTCACCAACGTACTGCACGCATCTATTTGGATGAGGCGCTTCAGCAGTCTACCCTCCTCCAGTTTGGCCCCACCGCACTGCAGCGCCTTTCTTGGGCCCGCCAGCAACTTCCTTCTCGCCGGTTTCACCATGTTGGGGCGCGTGGAAGGGATGGTGGGCGCAGCTAGCCTGGGANGAAGGTTGCTGCGGGAGGTTGCCACTGAGTGGCCAGACTTTTCAGACAACGCTGGAGGCAGCGGAAAAGGAGCTAGGCAGCCTTGAGATGTTAGTGTATGTTTCTGTGGCGTGCCGCTTGCATACACGTGTCTGTGGCTGCCGTTGCTAGCTTCGGTTCACCCTCCCACCTCCCCTGCAGCTAGCCTGGGACAGTGCTGGACCTCCTGGTGTGCACTGTCTCTTTGAAGGTTGCTGCGGGAGGTTGCCACTGAGTGGCCAGACTTTTCAGACAACGCTGGAGGCAGCGGAAAAGGAGCTAGGCAGCCTTGAGATGTTAGTGTATNGTTGCTGCGGGAGGTTGCCACTGAGTGGCCAGACTTTTCAGACAACGCTGGAGGCAGCGGAAAAGGAGCTAGGCAGCCTTGAGATGTTAGTGTATATATATATATATGCACATGTTTATTTATATGCACTATACACACTAACATTTTGCCAGCTCAAGCAAATGCAGGGTTTCTAAGCCATGGACATGCTCTCACTCTCTATCTATATCTATTTCTATGATACAACATATCAAAATCTCAGTAGATCAAAATAGCAACATAAGATGTATACATTATGTATGTATATATATATATATCTGTATAAATGAATATGTCTGGATGAACTATTATGACCTCACGCCTTGACGTCACTGGAATGATGGTAAGGATTCAGGGAACCATCCTCAAGTGGCCGCAAGTTTTAGCTATTTCAGGTCAGTGGCTCATTATAATTCGGCAATATAGTTATATATATATATATATATATATGCATAATATCGAAATATCAATAGAATATGTATATATATATAATATCAAATATAACAATCTATTGGGTAAATATGTGATATATATATATATATATGATATGAACTATATCAATCTTGGAAACTTTGTATCTGCATATATGACATCAACTATCGTTTTGTTTTATCACAGATCGATTTTCCAAAGCCGGTCGCCTTGAAGGATCACCCTGGGCTTGACCACCACGGCGGTGGGTCACACGGCGCCTGTGGTGACGTGGCCAAATCTGGTGGTTTAATCGGGAAACATGGTGGTTGAACCAGGCAAAATGAATCTAACCATCAAAAAAAGGGCATTCATGGAATTTAACCAATCAAAAAATGAATATATCAAGCCATGAAATGGGGACCTCACTGGGATTTCCCCAGGCAAAATGGGATAGTCTTCGCCGGACCATCGCAGGAATCGTACGTGGCCCTGAACATGTCCCTATAAAATGGCCATAACTTTCAGGTACATCCATATGATGCAACTCAGTGAAAAGCATGGGTTGTAATATCTCCAAGTTAGATAGAGGGATTATGAATAGTCAATGTGTGATATAAGAATTTTTCGAAGTGAATAACCCTGGTAAAACAAACAGCAATTGGTTATTCACCACCCAACAAACCAAGCCCTTTGAATCCTGGCGCCCAGGATTCACTGGGCATGCGTGGGATGATACCAAGACATTTTGGAAAAAATGGGGGAATTCAAGGAACCAAAAAAAAAACGACATGGGGATGCGTGGGAAAATCCAACAAACATGGAGACAACAGAAATGGGGATGGAAAATCAGTTAGACCTGGGATCTATATCTTCCATCAGCGTGGGAATGTCCGGCAAACATGGGATACAAGAGACCACGTGTGGGAGGCCATGTCTGATGAGTTGGTGGTTTACTCCAGAAAAATTGGCCCTGGGTCAAAATTTAAGACCCAAAGGACAGCAGAATTTTGTCGCTTTGTGGAAGTACCCAATTTTTGTGTACCCCATGCCCTTTCAATTCACGAAGATGATTTCTAACGGGGAAAACATCCATGATTCTTAATTTTGGCTCAATGTACCGTCAAGCAAGATTCAAGACAATGAAATAAGTGGCAAATGTATGCTCATTCCCCCATTCCTGTGTGTTGAATCATTCCTATATTCTGGTCGCTTCGCGACGACAACCGCCCGCACCGGAGTGTTGGCTTGGGAGTTCCAAAAAATAAAGCCATATGTGCTATGGTGGGCCCTTGCAAGGCGCATGCTGGGAGTATGTTGGTCCAATGTTGGCTCTATGTTGGGCCGTGTTGGGCCCATGTTGGGCCATGTTGAGCCATATTGTGCCCATGTTGGGCCAACATGTTGAGCCATTGTTGGGCCTATGTTGAGGCATGTTGGGCCAACATGTTGAGCCATTGTTGGGCCTATGTTGAGGCATGTTGGGCCATATTGGGCCCATGTTGGGCCCATGTTGAGCCATGTTGGGCCCATTTTGGGCCTATGTTGAGGCATGTTGGGCCCATGTTGGGCCATGTTGAGCCCAGATTTGGCAACTTAGCCGATTTCACGACCTTTTCAAAAACGTGGAAAACCCACGATTCTAGAGCAAAAATGCCCCCCCAAGCCAAAGCTTAATAGCTATTGCAATTGCTTACGGATCACATGTGCCAACAAAAAACGCCTCGGCACCTTCTGTGCGGGCGGATTTCAAACGTCATCACTGGGCAATTTCGACCTTGTTCATGCTGCAGAAATGTATCATGGGGTAATTTACAGGAACCTCTCATATTTCAAGGTAAAATGCTACAGTTTCCTGCAAAATGGGGGCCCATTAGTTAACTCAGTTGGTTTATAACTAGGTGAACTATGGTTTATGGTAGATAGAACTATAGTTAAGGGGAGTTGCAAACCAACTTATAACTCGGGGGCACCACCGTGTTTCGATTTTCCCACCAATCCACCGATGCGTCGCGTCGCCTGAGATCCTGAACTTCTTGACGGGCGACAATCCACAGTACTACCTGCCCCAAAACTCCATGCAGCTGAGGTGCCAATGGGTTCCCGAAGCTGTTTGGGAACCACCCCTTTCGGAGTCGTTTTTTTGTGGCTTGGCCCCAGTTACTAGTAGGGGAAGTAGGGGCAATGTCCAGTTCGAACTGGGGTGAATAGACCTAATACCTGACGCTGGTTTATTTTGGTCGAGAATTTAATTCATGTTGGGGACAAAGGATTGGGTACCTGAAGTGAACTTTACCTTGGGGACACTTGCACTGGAAGCAGATGTCGGAACCGAGGTCCCTCTCCGACCGGTCAGGGAAGTGGAACGTATGATCCAATTGTTGACCACCTCTGGTTGCTGAAACAGCATCTACCAACAGGTAACCTCCAACAGCTCGCTCCAAGCTTGGCAGGTTGGACGCTCGATGTTTCCGTCCCCATTTTTGCTCAAGTTATCTTATTTTGTCTTCCGAACGATTTTAAGGATATGTCCAAGATGTCACATATCATTTTTGGGAAACATTGGGTAACCAAGCAACACAGACAGAGACCTACACAGCAGATAGGAAAAATGCGCACCAAGATTCATGGGCAGTGCAGAGTAGACCCGGCTCTGGCCGGGGGTTTCCAACGTGCTAGTGCAAAAATCAGCGACACCCTCAAATCACAAATCCAATGTTTTTTTTTTTTTAAATCATCATTTTCCCCCATTGAAACTGCAATTTTTAGCGGTGTACTCCAGAGTTTTTCAGACATGTTGTGAAGACACCAAATCCCAGTGGTTACCCTCTGGTAAACAAACATAACTATGGAAAATCACCATATTTAATGGGAAAATCCACTATACATGACCATTTTCAATAGCTATGTTAGTTTACCGGAGGGTAAAACGCCTCATTTTCCCCACTTTGTTTCCGCCCCAGATTGGGACCGAGCCCAGCACTTCATCAAGTCAGGATCACCTTTACCAACAGTTCCATTCTGGCCCCAGCCTTCGTCCGGATCCATTCTGGGCGGGCTGGAGGATGGTGGAAACCACACAGAAGGCGATTTTCTGGGGATAAATGGAGGATTAAGGATTAATATGAATGGGATTGTAATGGGGATATGATACGGAATACAATCGATTTAAATGGAAGATAATCGGAGGATGAATAACATGAATAGAATATCATGAGGATACTATAGTAATATTACATGGGATTTGTAATGGAATATAATGAGGACTAATGGGATGAAAAGGGGTAATAATCGGAACAATAGTTGGGACATACTATGGAATAATACAGAAATGAAATAGGAATGGAATGGGATTTATGGGGATTTATGGGATATTGTTCCGGTGTTATCACGTGTGGTTAGCTGGGAAAAAAACCGAAGAAATCGAGGTTTCTAGCTGGGAAATTCATCTATAAATGGAGGATTTTCCATTGCCATGTTTGATTACCAGAGGGTACAACTTGGGTACAACCAATCATTTCATGGGGTTTGCTGAGGCATGATGATATTTAACCAAGATCATTTTTTTTAAGTGGGTCTGTCTGAAAAAAGGGTATACGGTATACCCCCAAAATGGACTGTTTCAAAGGGGAAAATGCGATGAACCAGAGGATTTAGGGGCACCCTGATTTAAGAATTGATACTTGGGTTTTCAATCTCGTCACATATTTCAAGTATCGGCCTTTACCAAATGTTCAGACAGACGCAGTGGAGCCATTCAAAACGCGGTCCACCGGTTGAGTACTACAGTGGGCTAGAGCATCTGGTTCAATAGGGGATTGTTATAAGTAATATCAACTATTAACCAACCATTAACAATTAACTATAGTTGATAGTTGATAGTTATAGTTAACAGTTCAAAAACGGGGATTGTTGTCCCCAACCCGTAGAATGTAATGGGAGGGTATTTATCATGGCTCACATTGGGTTTGGCCGGGTATGAGTGTCTTTCAAAGTTAAAGGTGTTAAAACCAAATACATGATAGTCAGAAGATGATCGGTATTCCTAGAGCAACCATTTGGATTTATCTGGGTCGAAAGAATGGCGGGGTTTTAAGTTTTGTATGGTGGATCTTTCTTTGGGTGCCTGGAGTTCTTGAAGCAACCACTTTGGTCTCGCAATGGAAAGCACCTGCATGTCCAAAAAGATGATCATGGAGCTTCCACCTAGAGGATCCTCTAACTTAGCAGGTTAGTAAGCATGGTTAGTTCACCCATGGCTATATCGATGGGGATTTTGGGAAATATGAGAAACGCCATGGGACTTTGGGGTCTTCAGCCACCATTTTTGGACGCCGAGGCCTCCTTCGAGGAGGAGTTGGTGACCAATATGACCTATGCGGATCAGATGCACGAGGCCGGACGTCGGCTGCGGGGCTGCGGCCATGAAACAACAAACGGTGTCCTTTGAAAAGGGGGGATTTCTGGATGGTGATAGTGTGGGTATACTGAAGATTTGAAACTTGGAGTTGGTGTAGAATAAACCCTGAATGCGTGAACTAGTGTGAGCAAAGATTCAATTTGGGTGCCCCAAATTGAACGGAGATCCAGTAAATTCCAGCAGTTTCTTCTTTTTTGGGTGTTGATAAGAGCGAGAACGGATCATCTGTTTTTTTCAAAGGAGCGATCCCTCACTGGAGCCATCAAGGGTGGTGCTTGCAATCACGGATAATTTTGCGTTGGTGAACATGATGACATAGGTTTTTACCACTATGACAAGCCTGGTGGACATCTAGGTTTTTACCATGATGGCATGTTTACCACTATGGCAACAACGGCCTTTGGTAATGGTAAATTCACCTATTCTTCATTATTCAATGACAAGCCACTATATTTTGATGAATCTGGAATGAGCATCCTTGTGTCCAATTTCTGAATCATAGCAATCATGTTAACATTAATACCTTACCACTTTCATATATTTAGTCAGAAATTAGTGGACCAGTGCATTGGGACTGCACAGACGGCAGAATGATATCTTTCTCTGCGTTTCAAACTTGTTCTATCTGACTGAATGCTAGGACATGTCGTCGGAAAATGTTTACGTTTTATGTTTTAGATGTTGCATATATAGGGAAACATGGTGATTTTCCTGACATGTTTACCTGTTCTATCTGGATGAATTTGAGCATGGCATCATGTCGTGACGTCACTGCAATGATGGAAATTGTCATGGAAATCATTCCCAAATAGTATAGCCTTATTTCAACAATTTTCAGGTTAGTGAATCACTAAAATTTAGCCAGAATCTATACCTTCTATATGATTCAAACCATACATGCTGAATCCATCAACCAATCATCTCTACTCATGACCTAACTGGCTGACCTCACCATTTTCACGATGGCTAGGAGTAGGGGAAGCGTCGCATTCTATGGCCCAACATTTCCGATTTGGGGATGGATCAAAACCTGTTTTGGGGGGATGAACATCCACAACTGCCATAACTATCAGCGCTATTGGTGTGAACAGAAGGCCAAGTTTGGGCGCATACCCAGAGCTTTGTCCCAAAATGGAGTACCCATGTTGAATGATTTCACATGATCCACGAAAAAATGGAGGTATACAACATCATACACCCGTCATTCTCCCAGATTTAAACCACCATTTTCACAAGGGAATTGATGGATAGACACATCGCTGCTGAACCTCTCACTTTACTGCAAGGCCTCCCAGTCGGTCTGTGGCCGTCTCTTCTTGGAGCTTTACACGGATTTGGAGCGACTTGGAGCGCGTAAACCCTGGATGGTTTCTTACAGGTATAGAGGTTGCATCATGTGATATCCCAGCGAAAAAAAGGGGGTTCTTAACGATATCCGTTGATAGCCCAAACTGCACTTTTAAGATCTTTTAAGTATCTGGTGGTGAATGGAGGGAACGTGGGGATATGTGTCCACTCAGAGTTGGAAAATACGACATGAGAGCCTAACCAGCATATGGGAGTGTCTTGAAATGGGGTATCCCCAGACACCCATATGGGGATATTTTGACAAGGAAGAAGCTAGGGAGAAGCTACAGAAATGGGATGCAACCCAAGGACTGTTGTTTTAATAGGCTTGAAGTGGTGACACGGACATTCATCTGGGTAAATTATCACGAGCTTGCGACACGATGTCACTATTGTAATTCGGCCAGATCATGATGATACTGAGAATAGTAGTGCACAAGGACAACAGTTGGCAAGGTGATCAATGATCAGCAACCCACCAAGGATGCGATAGGAAGTGCCGGTTAGGGGTATATATTCATACATTATATTGCGCCATGACTCACCAATAGTTGAGGAAAACATTCTCAGTTCTGTCATTTATTTGGCCATGACACCCCCCGAAGCTTTCTGGGTAGAAGTCGGACCAGCAAAAGGGCTCAACTATGGTCTGTGGTAGATGTCACGAACTGGTTGGATGGGGTTATAAACCAACTTGGAACTTGCAGCTAGCCGGCCCTACCTTGTGTGTCTGAAAATGTGGGTATCGTCTCCGAAATGCAGAATCACAATAGGTGAATCAACTATATATGGGCCATTTGCAATAGCTACTGTATGTTAGTTTTCCAGAGGGTGACATTTTTGCGAATCCCGGGATTGTTAAAAGCGAAAAATCGCCATGCTAAGGATGGGATTTCCCGTTCCCATCGGTTGCTACGCTTGGAGCGCCCAGTGGCGGGCCGAACTTGTGAGGTCGGTGAATGATTGTAGTTCATCTAGAATCTAGATCCGGGTATATATACCCTCTGGTAAACTAACATAACTATGGAAAATCACCATTTTTAATGGGAAAACCAACTATAAATGGCCATTTTCAATAGCTATGTTCGTTTACCAGAGGGTATATATAATGTACATATATGTATATATATATATATATGTGAAAAATATACTGGGATATAGTTTCAAAGGACACTTTTTTTAAATCTTGCAAATTGATATTTGGTAAATGTCATGGGGATTTCATGGCAGCTCCCTGTTCCTGCTGTAGTAGCCATCCCAGTTTATCCATTCTTTGGGTACATATCCCAATGTTTATGGAGCTCCAGAAATTTGGGGATACCCGCTGGTAATGAAACGTAGCTATTGAAAATGGCCATTTGTAGTGGATTTTTCCCATTAAAAATGGTGATTTCCCGTAGTTATGTTAGTTTACCAGAGGGTAAATCTCAGATTGATCCAAGTGATCCCCAAATTTATCGAGCTCCAAAAATCCAGAGAGTAAGGGATCGATTTCTTCAGATGGATATGTGGGAAATCGAAGAACACCTTTCTTCAAGTTGAGCATTTTTTTACACAGATTCATCATAGAAACAACACAATATGCACAATATGATATATCATACACTGCATATATATATATATAGAACACATCTTTCACTACATACATGGTATATACATTGCCATGGAAATGTACACTTGAACCTGCCCAGGCATCCTAAGCCGTCGTAAGCGGTTGAGATCTCATATGTATAGATAGAGTATAGACATATAACCAATGAGTCTATCTGGATTAATATCATGCATTTGATTATATGTGTATTTTTTTTAATTTTGTATATATATATATATATGTAGCTATGGATCAATAGCTATACATAAAATTTTTAGTAGCATGAACATCATGCAACGTCCATTAAATCCCAGATATTCTGAAATGAAAACGGGAATTTCATGGGTTGTGACTCATACAAGGTGGTGCCCCCCAGTTATAGGTTGTTTCAGAACCCCACTAGCTAGTTCGATATACATATCTACCGTAAAACCTTAGTTAGTCGACTTATAAACTATCTGAGCTATCATAAACCAGCAACAATAATCCCATTCAATCCCAATTTTCTGGTGATTTCTCACCATTTCCGATGGTTCTCCCATGGTTTTCCGATGGTTTTGGCGGCACCACCAGGTGGACACCAACCGCTACGGTTCGGAAGGACGCGTCATTGCCATCTACGTCCTCTTCGAGGTGTTGCACGAGCTCAAAAAAAAGGGGGAGTGATGGGTTCATAGTGATGAATCATGGGTTCATCATGGTTAATAGTGGTTTATAATGTTTAATATTGATTCATACACTTAGCAAGTGATTGATAATGGTCAATAATGCTGGGTTAATAGTGATCAACAATGACAATGTTGTAGATACTTGGAGGATCATACCACGGATCGGAAGTGGCGATCCCATTGTAGCTGAAATAACCCTGGTTTGAGGAAGCACTTACGATCCGTGGGATGATCCTTCAAGAATCTACAGTACATCATGTGGGTTGGCCCAACGGCATAAACAACTATCATTTGGGGGTATACCACCCATAGAAATGGAGATTTTGCGATGGTTTATTATTGGGTTTACAACATGTGGGGATTATCACAATCTATAGAAAAAAATGTTCTGAACCAACCAGTTTTTGAAGTTTCGGGTTTTGAACACTGCTCACCGTGTTTTATTTCAGTGTTTTTTTTAAGTGTCTTTTTGGGTGAAAATCTCAATCATTTATTTGGGATGCTGAAGCCAATTGATCCCAATTGATATTTTTGGATGAATTGACACCACCAACCAACCAACCATATATATATATATATATATACATAATATGTATACATATAGATACATGTACATAGTTCTACACGAGTTATTATCCATGAACGTTGTTTTCTAGGACGAGGAACGATCCCAGGATTAGAAACTAAGATAGATGTGGAAAATCCTCCATTTGTCGATCATTTTCCTAGGGGAAACCATGGGTTTTCCACACCTATGTTTGCTTCCCCCCGGGAATTGCTTTTCTCTTTTTTCACGGGAACGGAATTACAAAACATGGCATGGTCATGGTAAGAAACCCATGATTAAGGGAAGACGTTACAGGCGACTTAGATAGTTGACGAGTCATTGTGAGTAACCACCTGGGTGTGTTTCAAAATGGTCACCCAAACTCCAAGGGTCATTTCATCAAAAGTCATCAGGTTCTCACACCACTTGTATAAAATAAAATCCATCATATTCCTGATGAAAAAATGCCCTAAAGTGGGGGTAAATCCTCCATCGCTCAAGATCCAAGGCCATCATTCCCAGCCCAAACTTTCAAGGTTTGGCCCCCCAAACCGTGTTGCTCAACGCCACTTTCCGCAGGCACTGAATGGGCTGAAAGCGCAAACGTCCTATACCATCGTGCGGAGCCCAGGATTCACGTGGGATTGTGGGGATTGGAGGATGGATCTGAATTGGGGGGATGAACCTCTATAAATCCCAGCTATTTGGCGTGAACAGAAGGCCTCCAGGGTTTTGACTCATACCCATCTTTACCTGGCTGAAGAGAAGTGTGGCGAAATTGGGTACCCCATATCACACCAAACTTCAAGCATCAAGTGCAACTCACATCACTTGTTTTTGCTCATTCAACTGCTCATTCAACTGATTCAACTTAACCTTTGGGCCATTTTGTTCAAAAGTTCAGCCGAGTGGTCCAAGTGGCCTTGGATGTAGCTTCAATTTCTGGCTATTTTTTTGTTTGAAAATAACATCAAGGGCCACTATATAATGGCCATTAGTTGTATAAATCCCTTATCATGGCCATATTCCTCATCACTATATAATCATTAATGGCCATAAAATGATGGATTTATACCATGAATAGGGAAAACAGGGAATTTGCATAACCTTTTACACCATCATCTAATGGCCATGTTAATGGGGAAAATGATGATAAACCCACTTTTTTTTTGCTCCCCTATGTTCAGACAAACCCAAATCAAGAGTGGGTAGCGAACAGTGCGCCAATTCTGAACCACAGCCGAATGATGACACAATGGGTATGACCAGATTGATTGCGAACATCGATAATTTTTCCGCAAGATGATGTTTAGACAGTAGCCCCATGACGCATAGCCTTTACCCTCTGGTAATTTGACATAGTTAGCCATGGACACTTACCATTTTAATCAGCTAATTCATCTACAATTGGTCCATTTTTCATAGCTATGTAACAAATTACCAGAGGGTACCACCTTTTTTGGTAGTCTACATCCTAGGACTGGTTTGTTCCTGGGTCCTTGTACCATCCCTTTATGTTCGCGATTGGTAAGGGGTCCTGTTACCCCATGAACAATCAGAAATGATAGGCTGACATACTCCACGCAGAAATTTACTCGTCATGGAATCCATCAAATGTGCAACTTGGGAGATTTATACCTGCGAGGTCTCATGGGTGTCTGGCATTGGTATCAGCTCGCCAGGATTCCTGGTTTGTATCTAATCTATAGTAAGTCATGAGACATGTAATCCGCTCTGGCTATGGATCAATACCTATCACTCTATAAATATGTCATTTTGAGCGGGATTAACACGAACCATAGCCAGCTGTTTTGAACAGAAGGGGATGACCTGTTGTGACCCACATGGCTATCTCACCCTCAATCAGTAGGCCTGATGAGGATTCAAAGGTGACCCCCATAAAGGTGACCGGCTCAATTAGAAGGACTTCTCAAAACCACCCCCAAGGACGTTTTTCCTCAAAGGCGAATCGTTTTACAATCTTTTTGTGGGGTCTCCTTTGGTGATGTAAACAAAAAGCCTATATCGATCATTGATGACTTTGCATTCCCATGTATTTCCACTATATGGGGCTTTCTTGAAATGGGTGTACCCCAAAATGAATGGTTTATGATGAAAAAAACACATAAAATGGATGATTTGGGGGTCCCTCCATTTTAGGAAACCTCCGTATAGGTAGGTTCTTAGTGTGTTGAATCCCCATGAAGCTTTGGGCACGAAACCGAGGTGATGAACGCGAAGCTGCAGGTTCCCATGTCGCTAGCAGACTACGATGCGCTGGAGGAAAGCTTGATTGAAGTGGTGACGTTACTCGGACGCGACGCGGGTGGGGGTGGATTGGGATTGGGATGCTGGATGCTTGGAGCAATGGTGAGGAATTGGGATAGAGTTTGTATATTCATACATTCATATGTAATATAATAAAATAAAATAAAATAAAATATAATATAATATGATATGATATGATATGATATAATATGATATGATATAATATAATATAATATATGCTATGTACACAATATACATATATATATATATACATACACATTGCATATATGCATATACATACACGATGAAACTCCATGAAATAGGTGCGTGTATCTATGCATATATATATAACTATATATGTACATATCCGCGATTACATGCAGTATCCCAGATGTAAAAGGGGCTCATTGCATTTCAGCATCTGCCGGTACGAGGTTGGATGACATCAAGTTGAAGCCTGAGGCGCTTCCCTGGTGGGTTCCATTGTAGCTGGGGTATACCCCAACATATACGAATAGAATCCAATAGACGAGGTTGAGTTGATATGTATCTTTCTACTCTAATCTAGTCCAAGCGAATTTAATCTAATCTAATCTTATCTATAGTCTAAAGCAAATCTAATCTAATCTAATCCAATCTATTGTAATCTAATGAATCCAATATAAATCGAAATCTAATCTTAATCTAAATGTAAATCCAAATCCGAACCTGAATGCAAAGCCATCCATCCGTCCGTCCGTCCGTCCGTCCGTCCATCCATCCATCCATCCACACGTACAGAAAACAACGATTCATTGATGAGTCATAGACACCAGCAGTTGAAGGCTTCACACCCAGCCGGGCCCCATGTAGCGACGACAGGGACCCATTCAGCGGAGATCAGCACATGTGTTTTTTTTGCAATCTTTTTGGTATGAAACGCGCATGATATATCAGGGACAATTCACAGGAACACGCGATATTTGATTTAATCTTACTTTCCGATCTTTTTGGGGGTTGCTACAACCGAGACTTGGTTGCTATGTCTCATCTTTCGCAGGGGCGATCCAACTGATTGTAGGTACTAGCCAGTTTCCCCGAAGCTTATCTGGGGTGTTGGGAGCTGAACAATTGGCAGCGGCTGTCTTTAGTTGATTCTCCCTTAGTGTGGATGATTCTAGTTTATTCCGAACCATTCTTCACCATCAACTTCCATTTTCTGAAGGGTTCATACTGTTACCCGTTACAACAGACATAACCTCAGCATACCTTAACCATTGATCGCGGTGATGCTTAAAATTCCGCCGCAACTGTTTCAGCTCCGGGGATTTCTTTTCATCACACGGCCCGCAGGGAGTGGTGGACGTGGGCTATGTGAATCCGGACAAGCCCATGCAAAGATCGGCGGATCGGACGGTCGGGGGTCCCTGGCCCTGCCTTCCCAGTCGCTGGTGGCTGTGCCAAAAGGGGATGATAACATGGGATATGAATGGGATATTGATGGGATATGGAATTAGGATATGAATTTGGGAATGGGATTTGAATGGGATATGGAGATGGAGACTGAATAAACCAACTGGATGGAAGGTGAAGCACAACTTTGTTTCTTGGCGTTTTCCTATGGGGATATACTAAACTAGACAGCCCAACAACGGGGTACCCCTAGAATCCATTGGCTTATCATCACCCAGTTTTTTTGACTGACCCGCAAGGAGGATTACTAGTAAGTGATTGGGTTCATACTATATATCTCTTGGTTGGTGGTGATGTCTGGGGTTCTAAGTCAAATATGGGGATTTGAAGTAACCAAAAATTGGGGGCATTCGCCTGTGTAAGTGAGGATAGAACTAGTAACCCTCAAATGAAGGTTGGTTTCATGGGGATTATGAGCTCATCCATGAATCCGCAATTTTGGAATTGGTTGAGGATTTCACACCCAAAGATTTTCTTTCATGAACCTTCCTGGTAGGTGGTGACTTTCAAATCTTTTTGAAATGGCTCAACTACCAATCATCCCCTTATGACCCCACTCTCAGCAGGGTTTGAACTCTTGACCCATGCTCACAAGTGTCATCAACCATGGCTAATTGGGAAATCCCCCATAAAAATGAAGTCTAGCTGGGAAGATCATCGAACTAAATGGTGGATTTTCCGGCACGCCATGTTTGATTGCCGGAGGGTACTCCTTTCCTGAAAGTCAAAGATGTTGCTTTGTATGAAAGGGATCCCCATGGGTTGAGAAAGACGTTCCCACTGCAATGGTACACATCAAGTCTAATGGGAAACTTGAATCCTACAGGGGCCCCGTCATGACCCAACGCAGTTGGCATTTGTGCACCTCCCCCACCGCGAGGATAATCCACGTAGTGTCCAAGTGCTAAGCTGCACATGGGATAGCACCGGCAATGGGGGAATTCCGATCACCAGAGTTTTTCTCAGCTCTTTCGATTCAGGATGCTTCAAGTAGCAGTAATGCAGTTCTTGCCCATCAAAATGTCTCAATACACAAGGGACCCTTGCGGTTGTGAACAAACATGAGTTTGTCTGAAGAAAAGTGAACACCCCCTTCCATCCTATGATTTACATATTTCTAAGAACATTCATGGCCACAGATAGGTGTATCCTCTCTTGAACCCTTGTATAATCCATGATAAATCCTCCCAAACGAAACCCTGTTTTTGTATTGGACACTCCAGTAGTCAAATGTGGCTCGCTGGAAAACGCTCTATTTAGTTGGATGATTTTCCCAGCTATAAACCTCCATTTTTGTAGGATTTTCCAACCAGCCACGTCTGATTACCAGAGGGTATTCAATGAGATCCACAACCCTGTTTTCTATTGGATCTACTGCTAGTGGATTCATTTTAGAGGGATTCTCCATTGCAAACTGAGCCCGGACCGTGCTCCTGAAACACACTGCACTGTCAGAACACGAGCACGGACATGCGCTGGTACCAAGGAGGCCCCGGCCGAAAGGGCGAGGGTGGAGAGATTTGGGCCCATGGGCCCCCAGCAGATATGGTGTAAATGAGCAGTGGCTGCGATCTACCCCGGTTGGTTGATAGGGGATTATACACTATCCAATATATTGGGGATTAGCGTACATAATCCATGATGGTAATCTAACATGTGAATCAGCCAGTTTTGTGAAATGACGGGTTTGAACACCGCTCATATGTTTATATCCCACTAGACCAGGGTTACAACGGCCATATCTAGGGTGAACCGCGGTTACAATCGAGTTATGCTTCTTGGGGACCCAATCTTTAATGACTCGATGGGGGTTTTCTAGATGGTTTTCATAAAGGATGCATGGATGGGGCACATTCCCAAGAGAATGCCAGTCACATGTTACAGGTGAGGTTGGGCCAAGATCATCTCAGTCACATGTAAAGAATGTTCGCAAGTCCTCCGTTCCATTGGGCAATTGTGGCTTGATGTTCGCATGGTCGCTGGGCACTGGGCACCTTTTTTGCATCCCATCAGATACGACATTGTTGTCATAGTCACATACCCATTCTTTGTTGGTGATCCATTCTGGTTGCATAGCAGTTGCCAACTTGTCACAACTTGCTGGTCACGCTCATTGTCAGGGCTAATCTCTTTGGATGGATTGTCGCCACACACAAACGGATTTTTTGGTGTTTTTGTGATTAGGTTTACAAGGTGAGGCCCCCCCTTGTTCTAAGTTGATTTTCATAAACCCCATTAACTATACACAGTAATATTGTGTTCTATTCCCCACCCACCAGCAGGGGATGAACACACCACCAACCCATGGGCCAGGCTATGGCGGCATCTACCTACAGAACTTCGCGGTGAACGACATTTTGGATGCGCCCAAGCCGCCCCTTGGATTCGCCGTGGCTGCGAGGTCCTGGCATTGACGTTTTTTTTTAAAACATCTCCTGCAGGGCTGGATGATCTTTTTTTGAAAAAGAATGACTTGAATGAATTTCGATTTTCATGGGGATATAGACTAAGCATTACTAGTCAATTACTGGGCGGTTGGTGATCAAACCGAATGAGAATATGGGAGATCCATGAGACGATAATGTGGGATATTGATGGAATATGGATTGACCTAACCAGCTGACCTGTTGGCCATGGGTAAAGCGAGTGGTTTCATCTTAGTCCCTCAGCATTTCATTTCAACTTTCACTGGAGTAAGATAGACCTGCCGGTTGAGTTTCAAAATAAAGTAGATGCCCCATTTGTTTCTGGAATGATTGCCATCTTTCAACCGAGCTTGCTATTCCAGGCTTGGAATGATTAGCTGGGTCCATTGCTGAACACTTTCCACTTCTGCAGGAGAACAACATCCCTCAGACTACCGTATTTGATTGGTTATCCGTCCTAGCATAGACAATATAATTTTGTGACATAATAGTTCCCATTTACAACATGACCTATGACAACATATTGTTTTTTTTTTTCATTGTTGATTGGGAATATCAAAAAGACTAGTGTCAACCCAGGATTTTGCTAAGTCACCAGTTTATTTTCATGGTTGAGTACGATTTTCCACATAATTTGTGACTATTTTGGGTGTAACCGCCCCTTCAGCTAATAGTCAGGGCTTTGAACATCCGGCGTTGACATTCACTGACATTCTGACAATTTTGTTGCATGGCAGACATAATTGACATAGTTTGGGGATGGTTTATTAATCACATCGACCTAATTTTAAACACCCCCTAAATGGCCCAATCATGTGTAATCCCCCCAACTAAACCATGGTTTTCGTTTCTTTTAATAGTTTGGGGATGGTTAATGATACCACCTTTTTTTGAGCCATCCACAAGTTTTCTGGCAGCTGAGAGCCCATGCTTCCCCCCCGGTGACCACGCTCTTTGCCCGCGCGAAACTCCGAAGCTCCCAGGGCCACCGAAGATGCGGTGTTGAACGTGCAGGACATGGCTGCGTTGGATGAGCTAGGCACGGGAACCTGGGGAAGCTGGGGAAGCTGGGTGCAACGTGGTGCCGCCTGTTGGGTTTGTTGCTTTTGTGACCATCCAAGTGGTTCGATATATATATATATATATCTACGGCATTCTACGGCAATAGTAGACCTAGTTTCAAACCAACTTAGCTGGGATGTAATGGCACATCATGGGATTGTTGGGGCTAGGGCGGGGTGCATATGAAGAAGCCTTATCTGGTAGATGATAAGCTAAGAACACTACCACCGCATGAACACAGTTCTCATTAATGTTCTAAAACAATACGCTATGTGAGTTTGTCCCAAAATCGGGAAATGGATCCCAGTACGTGGCACATTTATTATCCTTATATATCCTTATGGGGGTTATAACCAATCAACATCAATCAACATAGGATGCCATGGGGATTTGGCCACTCAACACATCCGTCTGCCGGTACAGTCATGATGCCAGGTCTCTCCTTCGTGATTCGCGGCGAAGACACCGGACGGATTGTCCAATCGTTGGGGTCTCGTCCGGGGAGACTGTGAAGCAACCTGAAGGGAGATATTTCGCAACAAAGATTGGTCGTTTTGCATTACTTGTGCTACTCAAAATTGTGGTCAACTATACATTTTGGATAATTTTGGTTTATTGTCAGCTATGAGTAAGAAATATGCATATTGCGATATGATCAACGATGAATATTGGGATTTGACGGTTAAGGGGGGGAATTCATCGGATTGAAGCAACGGGGTGGAACATGTGAATTTGAGCAACAAACTTGGGCAAATGGATCAACTAAAAACGTTTTTTTGGTTCGACGATTGTGCAGATTTGACCCGAAACAGTTGGGATTGCAAGGAACTTTCGAAACCAAACCAGGACCAGAAACAGCATAACATCATCTTCCAACCCAGTGCATGTTGAATCTACCATGGATCCTCCACCTCTCGATGCTGAATACTTGTTGCGAAAAACTGAAAACCAACATTTTCATACATTTTCTACGTTACGAAATAGCTAAAAAGGCACAACTGATCAAGATTCCATTCCCTGTTCCTCTTAGCTTTTCGCCGGTCAGCTCCAGGTTCGCTGGTGTAAAAAAGAAAGAAACCAGTCGTTGGATGACTCTTGTTGTTTCATGGGGAGTCAACCCCCACCAAAGCTGACCAAGAGGAACTGATGGTGAAGACTCGCACTTCGTTGTGGTTGGTGCTGGGTAAGAACCCCGAAATAAACCCTTAACAGTCTTAACATCCCTTGAGTATGAAAGGGGATCACCTGACTAGAAGGGTTGAATCCCCTGACTGCTTGTTGTCATCCCTACAATGTGGGGCCCCCACTAATGCTTTGTCTTGGTTTATAAACCTCATTAACCATAGTTATGAGGACCATAAACCATAATTGCTGGAGTCATAAACCGGCTTAGCTATCGAACGGCGGCCCCACTCTGTAGGTCTCTACTGCGAATCTACCTGTGGCCCCTGACCGTCTGGGATTTCGACATCCGACAGTCTGGAATGCCCTGCGGGGGCCAGGTTGGCGGGGTTCCGACATAATCTGGATGTAAATGATGGTTAGCATGGGGAACGATCCTCAACTAACCTGATAATCATTATGATTTATCCAGACTGATATGTATCATACATTATGTATGTGCATCTTAATATATATCACTGTATAGGGACGGAAATACGGAGATAGATCTGGATTCTTAGTCATTGCAATTTGCCCAGATTCTGCCTAGACGGATTTTGGGCAGATGCATCTTTGCAATTCATCGGTGTGAACTGCGAATATACCCATTGTAAATGAGTTCCTCATCGAGCGTATCCTCGTTTCACTCGTTTGTGGTTCACACTAGACATCGGAGTTTTTGTACGTGATATGCACACACTGGCGAACACAACACTTTTTATTAGTGAATATTTAGTGAATGGAACCTACATTTTCTTCCCATCACTTCATCTTGCTGGTCAAAATCCCCTTTTTTGGGGCAACATCCCGACATGAACCGGTCAATCGCAGGCTGTCTGTTGGTTCAAGTCGGTGAACTCTCCATATTTTGGATAGTGAGCTTTCAATTTTTGACAGGGTAACATCAACATGTTTGAGTCTGAACTCACCATTCCCCCACTTTCTGCAGGTCAGCTTCCACAAAACTTCCATTTATAGTGGATTTACCCTATATTTTTGTAAACAAAATCCCAAGTTTAACATCGCCATTTTTGGGGACTTCCAAGCGGAGCTGATGACCCCACTCTGCAGCTCCTGAGGCAATGTCAGGCGAACTGCCAGCCGCACTATGCCACAAGTTCCACTTCCACGGCTCCTTGGCACTGCTGGCGGCCCTGCTTGAAAAGCGTTAGAACCGGTGGGGATGCAACCAATGTAACCAGTCCGTATAACTGGAGAAACATATGGATACATACGGTGATTCAGATCTTCAGTCCAAATACGATGCTTCAGAAGCAGGCATAGAACGGTGGTTGGAGGCCAACTGGCTGTTTCTTGGAGAATCATCCCAGCGAACGCTTTTTCAGCAACCAGCTTGTCATGAAATAGTGAGTTCAAAACAGGGAGAACCCTGGGGAACTTGCCGACCATGCTTATGAACCACTTGCGAAGTGGGATGGTCCTTCAAGTACAGTAAACTTTATATATGTTCATTCCCCCATCCAGTTGGGTATCCGTGGAGTCGACACATGCCAGTGGACAAAATTCCAGCGCGAATACGGGCGAATTTTCCATTTCTGCAGCTTCAATTCCGCAGGTTACCTCTGTTGATTGATGGGTTTATCCGAGGTTATACTAAGGGATCTACATCATGGGGACGATAGTCCATGAACTGGTCCTCGAGCAACTAGAAGGCTTGTCAAATGAGGAAAACACTGAATGCAATTCTTAGATTTCCGAGAGAGAAATGTGCTTGATTTGCAGGTGGGGGTATATTCCATGGAATGTTCTATGGCAGTTCTGTCGGGGGTACTAAGTGACACAGACAATGTTATCACTTCCGTGCCTAGACTCAGGAATCATCCAAGAAAAGATGGGGATGCCTATGTAGATGGTTTCAGTGTTTCAAGGTCCAGTCTTGGTAGGATTTGGGTGGACTTTTGGGTTCTCAACGTTGGTCCATAACCATCAAACAGACAATTGATGAGAACGGATCTGCATGGACCCCGATGATGAAAAAAATACCCATTGTTGCCAACCAGGACAAGGGATTGCCAAGAGGGTTTTTTTCGACCTGCCCAGCGACCTTCGCAATTCTCAGGGGATGAGCATCCATAAATCAGAGCTATTTTTTCTAGGGGATTCCAAGGGGTTTTGACTCAGTTCGCCACTTCTCTGCACGAATTGTTTTTTTCCAAGTTGTACCTGAGGAGACCCACCACGAATCAATGAACCAAACGAATGCTCGAGTTTTTTTGTTTGCGAGCGGAAACGATCAAGGAATTCCTAATTGGTTTGTACAAACCCCCAACATATTTCATGTAATTCTTGAGAAGAATGAAATCTCGATTTCCCCATTCCAAAGGGCCTAGGAGAAAGGTCCCTCGATCATCAAAAGTTGGGGACCCTGAGGTGGATTGCAAGCTGGAGTCTGCCATGTCGCTTTGTCGCTGGCTCAGTAGAATCGTGATCGGCCCCATGGCCGAGCTTAGACAAAATGGATGGTTATTTTTTTGGGGGAATAATATAACATGGCCTTGAAGCAGACTCTGGTTGGGATGCCACAAACAAAAATGACTTTTTGACTATGGATGGTTGGAATAGTTGAGAATGTGGTAAACCCAATGCCACCACGTCACCATCCCATTGACCAAGCATGACTGGGGCTCATGATAGAGATCATCCCATTGCGAACGGGGTATACCCAATTTCATACACCTCTATTGGGGATGGTTTATGGCATTGGGTTTGGCGGCAATACTCTGGTTGGGATGTAATTTACACATGAATTATGAAGATGTATCCCAACGGGTAAACCAGGATGTGGACAACTCATGGTTTCCCCAGGAAAATGATTTAGATCTACGGTGTGTGTTTGCACATCTTTTTTCTGTTCACAAGAGGGTAAGATGATGTAAGGCTGTATTTCGGCCATAGACCATCACTTCCTAGATTCTCGGCCTTTGGACCTGGGACGATATTCTTGGGATATTGTACTGCGAATTGACGAGCAAAATGCCCATTGGTAATCAAAGATGATGGTCTTTTTTTGTTCGGACAGGCACATGTCGGGTGTCGTGAAATAGCTAGGGTACCCTCAAAACCCAACAGTTTACGATCAGTTTTCCTATTCAAAGTGCCTTTTCGCTTAGGGGTATTAAACGGGCTCAGTTCTCAGACGCACCGACTGCAAAGATTCCCGCATTTTCCAGTGCCAACTTTGATTGGCGGTCACATGTCCCATAACTGGCACTTAGATGATTATGCGATGATAAATATAGTTTGGAGTTATGATGGAGTTGATTCTTATCCCAAATTTTTATCCATTCACTTCAACTTGCAGTTAGAAGTGGGATGATATACCTGTGGGCTCGCAGTATATTGTATACTGTACACTCTATATAAATATGTGTATATATATATATACATATCCTGAAGTAGATAGAATATGGAATTTCATTCCCACATTCCCCAATCTTAGTGGTGATGTTTGACATTTTCGATATTCTACCTACTCCAGAATGAATGAATATATACATATATAACAAGTCCTGTTTTCGGAAATACCGGGTGTCTAAGCCATCTTTGATTTCTCCTTCAGGTGAAGACTTTGTGCCGCCTCTCCAGCAACAGTGGGCTGGGTCCTTGGATGGTAAAGCGAAATCCAAGGCCACGGTTTTATTTTGAGAATCCAAACGTGTATTAAGTGGACATAATACACAACATTGATTATACTAAGAGTAAACAATCGAGTTATTACTCTTTATTTATCAAACCATTGGAAGATTGCTGTGATTGTTTCTGTTAAAAGTGCGAAATCCATGCACGCAAGGCCTGATTCTTTGAGGTTATTGAGCAGCCATCAACACTTGTTGAAGCGATCGAATTGGGGCCTGGGATAAGCTTCGCTTTGGTTCATGTTTGGTAGTCCAACAAGGCCATGGAAAATCACCACTCAAAGTTAGGTAGGCAACATCATCGATGAATGATAATGTTTTTTTGGGTAATAGCTCATTTTGACAACAGTTTGAAGGGAGAACATCATATTCCGCTATGTTTTTTTGTTTTCCTTCTTTTTTCCAGTGAGCTTTGAAAAAGACCCAGTTTTTGGGGGATCAACTCAAGATTGAACTCCGGCAAAAAAACACCGGATTTCCTCTAAATTTCCTTTTAAATCCCTTGACTCAGAGTCAAAGCCAGCCTGTTCTGCTGGAGTATCTCCCCATTTTTTCGTTTTCATCCGCCATTTGGGTCAGTGGGTCGATTTACCAACCCAATATTGCCATATGGGTTTGTCTGAAAATCGGGTACCCCTCCATTGGTCAATCATCATTGTTCCCTATTTTTCCATAGCTACACTTGGGGGGTATACATCATTTTCAGACAAACCCCATATTCATTGCAAAAAACGATGATCACCCAGAGGATCTCCGGTGTTTTTCCCAAGATTTTCCGATTCCTTTGAGGTGGACACCCGTGGGCGCGACTGCACCTGGTACGCGCAGCCCGGGGTGTGTAACACGGATGGGGAGTTCTACACACCCAGTGCCTTGGCGTGGAGCAGTGTGGATTACTCCCAGAAAAATGGTGATGACTTTGGGGATAGTTTATGAAACCGGGTCTAGCACCTTGCGGTAGCAATTTGGGGATGATTGATTGGAATTTGCGCTTTGTCGATGTTTTCAACGGCTTTTTCTTTCTCCGACGAGGAAATCCATTCTTTTGGGATGAACACCTACGTACCAGCCTTGTTTTTAAGGGGTTGAGGGTGTAGAAACATCACCATTCCTTGATGAATAATCTCCAGAGCCGGGGGCCCTTCACCAAAAAGGTCATGGCTATTCCGCGCTCTACTCCTGCTGTGTTTGTGTCAGAACCTCAGTGATGGTGGTGGTGTGACCCTTTGAAACACCCACATAAAAATTGTGTTCAAGACGTGTTTCCCGCCAAAATGGAGGTTTCCTAAAATAGGTGTACCCCCAAATCATCCAAAATTAGGTTATTTTAGTATGGTTTTGGGGAACCACCCTTTCAAGAACCCCCCCAAAATGGTGGCTTCACTGGCTCAATCCGTTGAAACCATGGAATTCAGTTTATACTTTAAATGCGAGCTTGGTGATTTGAATCATACTGGCTACGAGGTTGAGCATCCGTAGTCAGACATCCGGGTGTGAAATGGCAGTATGAGTTTCGATTGAAAGCAATTGAAACCATGGAACAAGCAATTCTGGAGGTTTTGGATGGTTTTGGCCAATGCTAGAATGTCCCTCTTTGCACCTTGAACTCCAGGATGAAGCAACCAACCAATGCAGAGATAGCCAGCAAGGGTATATTGAAAACGGGGATTTAATATACAAAGACTATATACAAGTTGAGTTACACACTGAATTAAAATGCATCATGCAGTTTTTTGCAGCAGGATATGCGAGATGGGTTTAGAAACCAGAGCATGGTTCGGAAGGCCAAACCATGAAGAATCAAGAAGCAACCGCACAAAAGAGGGCTACTTGACCACTTGGCCGCTTAAGAGATCATGCATGTACCTGTGCACATGGGTTGGAGCGCCACTTTGATGGGTCAAATCCGCGAAAATCTTCGATGGAACCCTAGAAGTTGCAAGGTGCAATAGGAAAACAGTCTTTCAAACATTTCTACGTCATCGAGGCTTCAGTATGTGAGCATCCAATTTTGTCACATCCAATCCCCCTGCGGTTGAAACCACACGGGTAAAATTCCAGATTATTTTTGACCTGTTTGGCCCATCAGGAGGGAGGCGTACGCTCCAACGCCAATGTGGTGCGGCTGCGGCTACCCAACAGGAGCGGACCAGGGCAGGGCTAGAGTGCAGGGTTTGAGTTTCCTTTTCTTGGATTTATAGTTGGTTTTCGCCCGTCTCTGTAAATAGTTTAAATGTTTAAGACGTGTTGGATCATTGTTTGTCATTTTCCCATGGTTTTTGAATGTTCCGGCGCTCCTTTGAAGATTGGCGTCTCAAGATTGAGCAAATGTCGGATCTGAGTCAAAGCAACTTCAACGTGTCCCAATGTCCAAGAAACTACCACGGTTTATCATCATTTTGCCCATGAATCTTGCTATTTCGCAGGCATCCCACATTTTCAGACACACCAAGTTAGCCAGGATGGATCCTGCGTTCACTTCTGAAGTGATGCACACCATCCGCTTCTATCAGGTGCGCAAGCAATGGAGCCAGAAAGACTGGAGGATTCTCTGGTGGAAAACTTCAAGATGGCTTAGTTCACATCTCCCATAGTTACCATAGTTCGATGATTTTCTGAGCTGCACCATTTTCATCAAACCTCCATTTTTCATAGTTCCCAGCGGCCGAAAGCTCCATGGAACTGATTTTTCCACGGAGGATGTGGAAATTGTCCTCAAGAAAAAGATGAATCGTACCATTTGATCGCCACATATTTGGATTTGCTCAGTGGTGTTGCCCTTTCTCCTCAGGAGATTCTTTGGGGCATTCTTGGGGAAATCTAGTATTTGTTCAAGCGAATCCATGCCAACCACGCATTCGGCCTTTTCAAGCAATAAGTTCACATCTGAATTGGCATCAAGATCAAGATCGATTTAACACAAACGGGTGGGTGATTTCAATTCTTTCTGTTTCCATCCCTACTGCTCCTAAATGACAAAGTTGAAATCTCTTTGCCGTCGCTGCAACAGCAGCATAGGTATTAAACAGAGTCTCTTACGAAGATTGTTTGTACTTGCAGCTCTTGTGGGTGTGTCTGAAACCGGGAATACCCCAAACCACGCGCTTTCCTGTTCTTGCGCAGACCATGATACCATTGACTTTCGGGGTGGACAATTGTTGATACACCCACACCCACCTAATTCATTTGTTGCTCAAGACTTCTATCCTCACTTCCTACCCTCGTGGCGAGTATATCATAAATCAATATAAATCATCACATCCTTCCACAGCAAACTGTGACTTCCAAGTGTTTTGGTCCCATCAACTCTGGGGAGGCGAGACCGTTGCCCAAGAGGGGCTTCTTTCCCATGCGCATGGGAGCGCAGATCTCAACCCCCAACGATGGCTATCCCGACTACACCACCGTGTGGGGGACCTGGGATTGGGAGTGGAGTCAGTGGAGGTTCGTCTCCTCAAGGATTAGATGGTATCTTAGGGCTTTCATGTGGTTTTCATGGTTATTTTCATGGTTCTCATGCCCAAGAATGATCATGAACGATATGGTTTTTCAAGTGGTTGTTCAACGTCTTTCATGCTTTCTCCTTTGCTAAGAACAGTAGAAAACTTGATGCCAATGATCCTGGTTGCGGGGTCGCCAGGCTGATGTCGGCGGAATTTATGGAAAATTTGCTCATTTTTGGCTTCTTGGAGGGTCACCCCACGGATCATTACCTGTTTATTAATTGAAGAACTCACTTAGGGATACTTAGGGTACTTACCAACCAGAGTTATGAGCCAGCTACCAAGTGGGATCATTCTCCAAGTTCCATGTAGGAGGATTATGGAGTTTCAAATTTGAGTATGTGATAAAAGTGGTCGATGGTTCAGGGCTTCGTTTTCAGCTGAGAAGATTGCAATACATCCAGAGCTGGTGGGGCCCCTGAAAAGATACAGTACAAGGTTGTGAACCCACAAGGTGAGCGATTTCCTGCAGCTTGACCCGACACATTACCTGCAGGTTGGCAAAATATATGTGCAGTGGTCAAGTTAGATGGATTCAGTCCCCCAGTCCTTGGTGGATGGACCATCAATCATTTAACATAGCCATGGAAAATCCCTTATAAATGGAGGTTTCTAGCTGGGAAAATCATCCAAAATTAGCAATTTTCCATGGCTATGTTAAATAACCAGAGGGTATATTTTATTGTAAAGATTCCCATTAAATGGGACGGATGACCATAAACCATATACCGTGTTTGGACCATGACACATATATCGGCGCGTTGGCTTGCACGTTCCATTCGTCTCAGCTATCAGCGATTCATCTACCTCAGAAATCATATCAACATGTGCGTAAACGGAAATGGTTCCCAAACAAAGCTTGCTGGAAAACCCACCATTTATATTAATTTATAGATGTCTTTCCAAGCTATAAATCTCCATTTAGTTCGGGGATTTCCCAGCCATGTTGGATTCCCGAACCCTTTGGCAGGGCGGGCCGCATGGTGCAGTTTCTGCCTCCGCAAGTGAGTTACGCCTCAGTTGTGTGCGGAGCTTCAGTGGGATGTGGGGTCTCTGCGTCCAGGGGAAATGTCACGATGACAACTGGCTTACTGAATAATTTTTTTCCCCAATGGGAAATCCACTTGGACTGGGGAATCGATTAAGGGATAACTTCCTTTTTTTTTTGGGGGGGGTTCTTTCAGCAAATCCAAGACTAGGATGGAATGTGGTTCTCCGATTTTCAGACCAAAGACCTCACTTTTTGACCAAGCGCCATCAACGAGGTTAGTGAGGGAAATTGCATTTCTGCTTTGTGAAACATGACGTTTTCCGCAGATGGCGATGCTTGTAGTGTCCTTTTTTCCCCGAGATTTCCAACTGACGAGAAGGTACTCTCAAGTAGTTAGGTAGGCGCCAGTCGCCAGTTGGAAGAGTTTTTCATGTTGTTCTTGTGACCACGAGTTGGTGCGGACTTTAGGATGCCCTTGGAACGCACCCTGGAGTAGAGTGCCTTTGAATATAATCAGCTAGAAATCGGTCATTTCCCATAGCTATGTTTGTTGGAGGGTATGCCATGGCTGTGGTATGCCCAGGAGGTTGAGTCGGGTCGGGTAGTACAGCCCCTGCCTCGCAGGGGCTCCTTGGTTGGAGTGGAAGGCTGGGGCAACTTGAGGCCGGGCGAAACCGGAGCTGTCTCCGACTCTGGGGAAGTGGGTAATGTTTGGGAATGGGAAATATGATGGGAATATAATTGATGAGGATATTAAGATTAATCTTGATGGGATAGTGGTTGGGATTTATAATTGGGATTAACTTAATCAGACATGGCTGGATGGAAACTCCTCGAACTAGCCAGGGAGGTTCATAGCTGGGAAAATCAGCGAACTAAATGGTGGATTGTCCAGGTAAGTGTCATTTGGCACACTGGGTACGGATGGAATCATAGAAACGCAATTGCACTTCCAAAATCGGACTCAGAATCCGTTTTTTGTGGGCAAAAAAAACTGAAAAAAAACACACTTTCCAAGCCCACCTCGCCAGCTTCTCCCTCGCAAGCATTCCAGGCAGTTCAACTCCGACACAGTGTGGAACAACATGTGCCAGGGGGATTTCGCGGTGGTGGGGGGCCAACTTTGGCGACGCCCAGAGAATCATTGGGAATCATCCCGAATATGGCCAACGTTTCAGGTGCATCATAGCCGCCAGGATGTGGATTGTCTTAAAATTTGGAGACACTCAAAATCCATGGAGAATTACAGTAACATCAGTTTAATCATTTCTTGAATTTTCAGTCAACCCCCTTTTAGTGCATTCTCATTGGGGGTGTGTATGGTGAAACACATCCAATTTCTGCGAATGACACAAGCATTTTTTTCCAGATAGGGGGGACCGTATGGGATACCTCAATTTATGGGAATTTGGATAAGGCAAATGATGATCAATCATGATATTTGGAGGACCCTATGTTGATACAAACCTAAAATTAGTCTGATAGTTTTTTTTTGCCATTTTGGCATCCCATGCAACACGGGTTTTTCATCAGGGCCAGGCACCATTTCTGAGTCACAGACATATTTTACCCAGACATACCGAGACATGCTGATATGTGGTGACATGAGACAAGACATATTGGGGGAGCCAGTTGACCCTGGGCACATGACTGGTTGGCTGACTTGTCCTTCTTTCAGGTTTCCCTGCCTGGAGAAAATCTGCTGCTGTGCAGGTACATCCGGCTCCAGATGCCTTTGACCGTTCGCGGGGTTGAAGGCTGGCGGGGGCTGGTCTCACAGGGTGGTTTTGGAGTCATCATTTTTAGTGGTCTCTTACCGGCTGAACTGGTTCGTAGGCTCCCGCTTTTCACTGGGAGTTGATGGGTTGCCACAAAAACCAGGCCCCCAAACTAACCATGGTCCATCATGGTGCACTTTGATCGCGAACAGGTAGTGATGAGCACTCCCTGTGGAGAAGCACAGGGAGTTTTGAGGTCGTTCTGCCTCCAGGCCGTCTTGGTCGAACCGGACTTTTCCCACCGAGACATGGGGGACATCTCTGGAACATCTGTGGGAAATCCTGATATGATGAAGAAGATAGGATGATTTCACCCGAGATTGTGATGAGTTTTGGGATGATTATTGGGCATTCCGGATGATTTGGGATGATTCTTTGGGTATTTATACCGAGATGATCCAAGATGATGATTGAATGAATTTTCCCGACATAGGGGTGTATAAGCAACCTTTTGATTGGGATACCATATTTAGTCGGATATAGCAGGATCTATAATCAATATAATATAATATAATATCTGGATGTGTCTCAAACATGGGGGATACCAGAATACCCCAAAATGGTTCTTTTGGTGGGGAAAGTGATGTCATATTTTCAAATAGATCTATATCCACGAGCAAATTGGGGAAGAATTGGGGGTGAAATACACCATTTTCAGACACACCCATCTTATTCCCGGCTTCTGCCAAGCTTCTTCCGAGCCTCCCACCTCGGCCCATCGATAAAATTGTTCCCAGGCTACAAGTGCATGCACGCGGAACGCGCCGCCGGCCCCATGGATGGCGACAACGAGGCGTGGAGACCAGAACTGGGTGGCTTCCTGGGATGTGAATCCCAGCTATACGTGGTTGAAAAAAACCCTATCTCAAAGCTGTGTATATATAATAATAATGATAATAATGATAATATTAATGATACTTATTAATAATAATGATAATAGTGATAATAACAATAATAATAATGATAATGATAATAATAGTGATAATAATAACAACCATATAAATACAATAGTAATAATAATAAGAATAACAATGATAATAATAATGATAATAATAATAATAGTAATAATAATGATAGTATTAATAATAGTAATAATAACAATAGTAACAACAACAACAATAGTAATAATAGTAATAATAATAATAGTAATAATAACAATAATAATAATAATAATAAATATAATAAATAATGATAATAACAATAATAATAACAATAACAATCATAATAGTAATAATAATAATAATAGTAACAACAATAATAGTAGTAATAATAATATAACCCATCTTTGTGTGTATACATGTATATATATATATACACGACTATACACACGTATCATCCCTTTATCAACCATAAATACATTTGTAAAAGTGTGGTGCTTCATCTGGTCATTACCTGCGATGCCTGGGAAACATTGGTAGTTCATCACATCCCAAAGGCGTGAAAATCTGGGACACATTCTGGGGATGTGACGGTCCTGTCACCTATGATTTATTGACTTTCTATTTCGGGGATGGTCCAATGTAAAGATGAGGATGCATTTTTTGCGACATTTTTATATCTTTTTGGGGGCTGCTAGATACAGCCTCCACATCTGGGCAACTTGCTATCATCCACACGCCCGACATGTTTGCCGAATTCCGACTATTGATCAATCATACATCACAATAAATACATACATATTACATATACATATATTCTGTAATATATTACAGTCATGCTGGAGTAGATCGAATATGAACATGTCAAAAACAATCCTCACTAGATGGGGAATGTGTCAATGAAAATTCCACATGCTATCTACTTCAGCATAATTCTGGATGTGGAGGTTTCGTAAAATGGGGGACTCTAAATCCTCCAAGTCATTAGACCATGACTTTGTATTGACACCTATGCTTTTGGGGATCCCCCATTTTAAGAACCCCCCCATATATGCACATGTATGCTACGTATTCTACATTGCGTATGATCCAAAAGTGGAAATTCCGGTTTCCTAAAATTGGGGTACCCTAAATAGATGGTTTATAATGGAAAATCCTACTAAAAAGGATGATTTAGGGGTACCCCCCATTTTAGGAAACCTCCATATTTTGGCATATGCCATATGATCCAAAGGCCATCTCCAGTACGATCAACACTGGCAGGTGCGAATGCCGTGGCTGTGTAGACCTCAGAGATGCGGATGCAGTGGGAGTTTGGCGAAGGGTAACTGTGGATATTTAATTTGGCACCGCAAGTAAAGGTGTAATTTAGGATTGTTAGTATATGTTAGTATGTTGTTCGAATATTTTTTTGATCTTCAATCTTTTGAGTCGTTTTTTGTTGACGAAAAAAGCTTTGACAGTTGGTTTTATGATGTTTTATGACTTTTTGCTTTTGCAGTTGCGCTAACAACAACATCCTGAACGTTAGGTTGCTAGGTTTGCAACTTGGTGATTTTTACATACGCGGATATTCATGGAGTTAGTGGGTGTTTTTTTTGTGCCTAAGGGTAATAACTTGTAGCTCAACAGTGTTCAACAGGGTGACGGTAAAAGCTAAAAATAGAAATCTGAAAGTGGCCAAAAACTAGAGTTTTGAAAGTTCTTTGTCTCAGTCTGGCAGAGTTGAACGTTAACGGTTCATTTTTTTTTGGCCATCGACTAAGTGACTAAGCCGAAGAAGCTAAACCTCGCGTTTTTTGCGGGGTGTCTAAGTTTAGTAATGGGTGGAAGTTTACATCCCCAAAGAATCTATATATCTCCAATTTGTTTTTGGGACGTGACTAAAAAGGGAACCAGGGCATAGATGTCCTTTTCCGACTCATTGGTTGGTTATATAATAGAAGGTTCACTCCATTCAGCAGCCAACAGGTTGATTATCACAGTGATTTACCAAACCCGCCCCTCTATTTTTCCTAGAGGGACAAGATCGAACGGGGTTTGACCCAGCCATATCTATGTTCGAACTGAAGGTCCATTCGGGAATCCGACCAATAGAAACTCCCCGCTGGGCATTTCACAAGATTCTTTCCAAGACGGGGAATTCCCGTTGCCATCGTCCGGGTGACCTTGAACAAAGGAGCGAGGAGCAAACTGGGTGGAAAATCATCCCATTTCCCCTACTTCCTGTACTGCTTTTCCGACAATTTCCAGAGCCCTCATGATTGTAATGATTTCGTGCCACAATTTTCAGCACCCCGCTAGAAGTGAGATGCCAATAAAAGAAATCTAATCCAACCTCCTGATGGACAATCACCCTTTGATCTCCCTTGATACGGAGGATTTTCCTCTTGAAAACATTTTTTGTTCATTGTTTTTCATGGATTTCCTATTGAACCTCAGGACCTTTCATGGATTTTCCTGACATGATGAAGACACGCCAATCCAATGGCCTTCCTGTAGACTCCCTTTGAAGCCTGGACTTCTGAGGTCTATCATCTCTCCCCAGGCAGAATGGTCGGAATCGCGAAGCTGGTGGGTTTATATCTCCAATTTCACTGGAGTTTATGATAAAATATGATACATGTATCTATAATATTCATGGGGGTTACAAAGCAACTAACATAACTTGGGGGTCACCACCTTGTAGAAACTACAACGAAAGCCTCCAAGATGGAATTGTGGCAGATGATCTTCCTTTGGATGACAACTTCTGTTGGTGAACACGCCCATTCTCTCTAGTGAGGTCTCTAATCTTTTCGATGGAATCCTCATTCTTAGTAGTAAGCTTACGTAGTAAACATTGAGATTGTTGATTGAGTACCATTCTTTCTTAATAAACATCCATATTTTTGATTGAACCATCGTCTTCCCTGCTCAACTAGTAAGCATCCCACATGATTTTTTGAGATTTCCAGGGGCCATGCGGGTCAAACCACCGGAAACCATCGCAGCTCCAAGCAGTCGCACCCGCAGGGGAAGGGCCTTCTGCCGGGCGCGAACGTCCGGGAGGGCGGCAATACGAGACTTGATGAAGATATGATCTGGATGAATTTGATCATGACCTTACTGTGACGTCTCTGCAATGATGGTTAGTAAGTTAGTAAGGGAAATCATCCCCAGCCTTATTTCAGATACTTTCAGGTGAGTGAATTGTAATATAGAGAATACGATCTTTGGGTGTCGGGCAAAAATGAAGGACTTGGATATCTCATTTGTGGCATCTATTGATGAGAAAAAAACGAAGATGTTCTTGGGAAACATGCCATCCATTGATGATAAAACCCGCATTTTTCAGAGTAGATGGGCACAGATGACCACTTTAATGAGGAAGATGATGATCAAAACAACCAATATTTCCATAGTTTCCCCTGAACAAACCTGAGTTTGCCTGAAATGTTGGGAAAACCCCGCAATCCAGGGCCATTTGGGGGTCAAGTCATTGGGGTCTGAACTCCAATTTCTGCTGGGTTGAGTCCTCCCTGAATCATGGGTCAAGCCTGAAATTGCCGAAGAATCTGCCAAAATGGAAGGGTCAATAGAATTAATCAGATATTGCAGGGGTGATTGAACATCACCCAACTTTTGGGGATATCATCTCCAAGATGTGATCAGGTCAACCACGGGAACGATATAATATATACATGCAGTATGTACACAACTCCCCGGATGTGCAGGAACTCTGGTTTTAGAACCTTGTATGAAGTCACAGACCTTTAGATATGGGAACTCCACCATGAATGTGGATGATTTTCCAAATGAAGATATTAGGCTTTTCCATACAACATCACAAGATCTATGTTGAATTCATGGAGAGTTGTCCCATATCTACGTTAAACCCCATTATGTCCCCAGTCATATCCAATTGAATCCACATTTTTTAATGGTCAAAGCGCGAGGCATTTTTGAGTTTTTTTGAGTTCACTCAGTCCATCGCAACCGAGGAGTGCCCCAGGGGTGATTTGGCCAACGGGCGATTGGGAGTTCGAGGACAACAAGCGCCTGGGGCAGATGTGGCGCTGGGCGGGTACAGGAACAGGCTGGTGGGGCATTGTGATGTACCACCTATCAGTGCCCCATAGTTCGCTAACTTGGTTTATAAGTATGACAACTGGGGTTTATACTAGGTAGAACTACAGTTGGATGGGTTTATAAACCAACTTATACCCCTCCGGTAAGGTGAAAAAAAGGCATCAAACATAAAGGTTTATAGCTGGGAAAAGCAATGCATTATTGCTGGAGTATTTTCCAGCAAGCCATGGAGCTGATTACCGGAGGGTATTATCCCCGTTGGATTCCCATCGTGACTTTCAGGTGCATCTTCTATCTGACACCCGACATGACACTCTACGATCGCCAGCGTTGGGGGAACTCGGCCCGAGTGACAACGGCACTGGGTAGATCGTAGTGAATTGGAGCTGCTTGATTTTCAGCCGTGGAGGAATCTGTCATATCCATTCATATCTTTGATCAGCGTAGAGGCGCAGAACACACCATCAACACTCAGGGATTCACCGGTTATTGTACATCGGCCATCCAGAAACTAGACATAGTCCTCCAAATGTAAACGCTCACAATCCGGGGGACGTTCCAGGTAGACGGCAGCGCAACGATTCTTTTCATTCCCGACACAGCCCAGCTGCCACATCCGAAGCCACACTACGATGTGGTAAACCCAAAAACATCCAAAAACAAATAAATTGGAAGTAATTGGAAGTCATTTTGCATCACCACAAATAATAACCCCCAAGTGTGGGGATGGTGGATTGTTGGAATTATATCCCTCAGCAGAGGACTTGAAAGTGAACGATTTTGAACACCTCGATGGTAGAGGCCGTGATGCCCGCAACGACAGGTCGAAATCATGCCAACATGACCCAACACTTTCTCCGGCTACGGGCCAAAACATGTCAAAACCTTTACGCCCTGGTGAACATCAAAATATAAAATGACTGATGGTACAATGGGATGTTTTGTGTATGGGTCACTCAGAAATGGGGTCCCTCAGATGGTTCAATTTATGAGAAATCAGCAAGTATGGTACCCAGGCACCCCAAAAATCTGATCAGTTCATCACATTGATCACCATTTATTTATTTTCTAAAATTGTTACTTTAGGGGCATACAACCCATTTTCAATCACACCAAACACCCATATTCTTGGTATTTCGTGGTTTATATCCGCATGAGATCCCCGTAGTTTGCTGCTTCCATGGGCTGGTTCCAAGGCCTGTACCTCTACATCTGGGCCTTGAACCCCACGCGACCAATGCCCAGAGACGACCCGGAGAACGTCTGGCAGGTACCCCAATAGCTGGATGGTTTATGTGCTGGAAAATCACCATTTTTAATGGGAAAATCCACTAAAAATTGTCATTTTCAATAGCTATGTTAGTTTACCAGAGGGTATTCAGGGGTACCCCCCATTTTAGGAAATCTCCATATGAAAGCACCAAACAAATGATGATATGTTTTTGCGTTGTATGTGAATGTGATCTATACAGGTGATTGTCAATGAAAAGAATGGTCTAGGATCTAGGACGAATCATCCCAATTGTTGATCCGTCCCTGCTTCATATTTTAGGTAGTTGTCGGCCACTGGCAGGGTGCTTAAGGTTAGCCATAAAGTCAGAGCGTAAGATCCCCTGAACCCACATCTGCTTGGTCGCTTTCTGCTTGGTTTTTTTGCACTCACCACCTGCACCGTTCCTAGACTCAGCTTGTGAATCCATCATCACGCTTCATAGCCCGAAGCCCTTAAGTGGTTTCCTCCCCTAATTGGACAGTAGAACTTCATTACATACAACCAGGGCATATTTGGTCTACCCTCCTGGGACGCAGCCAGCCGCCAGATCAACTTTCGCTCGGCGGGTGACTGGGGCATTCCAGATCCTTCGCTGAAAAACGGCGGTCTTTCATGGCGGGTTTTCCAGCACCGGTCGGAATCGGGAACCCTCACAATAGGTCGGGTAAAGGCGAAGTCTGAGTGAAATGAGTCCCCAATAAACAGGTTGAAAGGATTTTGAGATATTTTGAGTATTATACTCATCGAGACTTGTTGCTGTGTTGCTTTTGTTTTTCAACTTTGTTGTTGTGCCATTGGGCCATGCCTTTTGTTCTTACTTGCAGGTTGATGTTCTTCGGTCAGCATCTGCAGTTGAAAGCTGTGCCACCTTGGTTCACGCTGGCTGTCTGAACACAGATGTCCTTTAAGACTCAATACATCTTTGCTAAGTCCAATATGTGTAATGGACATGAAAAAAGGTCAGCTAGGGATGAGAGCCGCCCATTGATCGTGGCTTTCCAATCAGGAGGGCATCCAAGCTGACCGATACCGAGCCCAGATATGTTAGGTGGCAGTGGCTCAAAATGAGGTGCCAAAGGAGGACAGGTTTGTTTTGTTTTCTCTTTATTACTATATTGCTATACAAATCATCCAATTTATTTTGATCCGTAGCCAAGTCCATTTCAGGTCGGTTTCAAAGTAGCGCAACATCCTTGAAGCCAAGGACAACCACCGGGTGCCCTGTCAGCCGTACCTTCCTCCCTTCTGCAACGACACGGGAGAGTTGTACTGGGCAGCGATCTCAGATATGGGGGAGGATCGGCCCGACTTGCGCTACCATACATAAGGCCTATGTAAGGGCTATGTAAGGGGATATATCATGATATATCCCCAAATATGGCTTGATGTGGTACAGTACCTCCAGTCTAGGATATGTGAGTAATTCCTTCATAGGCAACTTGGGCTGTATACTATCAAGTGCCAATTAAATCCAATTACTTGATCCCACGTTGGAGAGTCATCATCACTTTGAACAAATCGGCCGGGTTGTGTCAAATATTGTTAAGTTTCAATCCCTCTGAAGATGAACCCAAGTGACTAGTAAACCTCATAAATTCCACTGGTTGGGGTCATGTCCTGAGGTGAATCCCTTTTCCTTTCCCATGCTCTTCCGGGACTACTCGCTGCTCGGCGTTGGCACAAAAATCGCCTGCAACCAAAGCAGTTGAATTCAAAATTCACAGCCACTACGCAGTGAAAGGATGTGGAAGGTATATATGGTGATTTCCTAAAATGGGGAATCCCAAGTCACCATGGGCAATACTATGGTCTAAGTTTGGATGTCTTGGGGGTTATCTCCTATTTGTTTTAGGACACCTCCATATGCTTGCTGCATGCTATTGGATCCCATGAAAAACTGTTGGTCCATAAATTGTTGAGTTACAAACAGTTCCATCGGCGAAAAAAAAGCACACAGCCAACTTGTTTTTGCTTCATACGTCTTCATTTGCTCATATTTGCTCGAGATTTCCATGATCTGACACGTTTTTCCGAGTTGCAACCCCAACCACTTTGGCAATTTTCATTCTTCCTGTGATCCCTGTGATCCGTGTGGTTTCCAAACACCTCTCCGACTTCGGGCATCCCAGGTTGATGTATCACAACTACACCGAAGTGGAGACGAGCCTAGGCGCGGATCCCAATGCGGATTTGAGCACCAATTTTCTCAGAGTTTTGTTGCGTGTTGAACCAAGAGACAGTGTAAACATAGAAAAGCATAAGTTGGATGGTCATGGAATATATATATATAATATATTATAAAGATACAGCGTATAATGGGATTATATTCAGACATGCATTCTATTACAACAGAAATGGGATAGGTTTATCCCATTGTTTGAATCATATTGATCCCCATCACCATCAAACTGGTCACTTTTTGGCTTCTTAGGCCTGGAGATGCACTTTACTTTGATCAAGTCAAATCCAAATTTGTGTCCTTGGTTTTAGGTCTGCAAACTCTTAACAAAAACACTCTCTGGGCTTTCAACATGGTCCTTGATGTAAATATAGATAGAGATCCTTTTGGATCTGTTGAGTTTCTACAACCATGTCAAGCTCGTGGCTCCATATTTGTCCTACAAGCTGGATGATTGCGTCCTCAACAGTGAATCTAAAGGCTGCTTGATGGGAAGGGTACCCGGGTATGTAGTAGGTAAAAAACAAGGGCAACATTTCCAGTTTTCCAGTTTTGGACAAACACATTTCTCCTTTTTGACTGGCGACAGATACTCATTTTCCTTGCTAAATGACTCTTTGAAGATGAGATATTCCTGGTGAGGCTTCTTATTGCCATCATTTCTTTTGTTTCATGTCCCTGTTCATATGGCTATGAATCACACTTGGGCACTCTCGAAATGGAATTATTTCCTCAATGTCATGCACAAAATCATGGTGGTTGATGGATGGTACATAGGGTTATGCTATGCCAACTGATTCAATAATGGAAGCAACGGACTGAACAAACATGGAACCCTGCCGTCAATCATGCAATAGGTTTGGTTGATGCAGGGTGACCTGGGTCTACCGCATTTCCCACGGAAAAGTTCTGCTCCAGTGAACGGACATCAGGGAAGATCACCGTCGTAGGAAGACCATGTGTCTTTCGTACCCACTTTGGTTTTCTGGAGGGTAAACGGTACACTTTCCCACAATAACCTATATACATAGAGTTACATATATATATATATATATATGCATAGCTGGGGATACTCCACATACAACTATGGTTGCTACACACTTACGATTCCTGGGATGCACCCCACCATCTCTCATCTTCCCTGCGCAGCGCAGGCCCTTATAATTTCACGGTGCCAGCGGGAGAGGATCAATACTTCGTGACCAACTTCGCCGTGTTGGGTGTTTTGAGGCAGGAAAGCAGGGCCAGCACGAGAATCTTTCGGCCACAAGATGACATGGGTTGTCAACATTTATCAACAACCGTCTTCTTTTTGGCAGAATTGTTGGCTAGTTGGATCTAATTGGCTATATTTCTAGCTCCAGGTTACCCATTCGCAAAAAATCTCCGCATACAATGAATCGATCGTACTCCAGGCCTGTGTCTTTCCATCCAGGGTTTTATCAACCTGTTAGGCTCCCAGTAGAATCCCAGTAGAATCCCAGTAGAATCCCGTAGAATCCCGGTAGAATTCCAGTAGAATCCCAAAATCCTTCTCTTTGGGGATTCCCGGCCGCACATACGTGGTTGGCATCGCATTCTAGGGGGGCTGTNTCCACAGGATCTAGCACACATACGGTCGGGGCATCGTACTCCACAAAGGGGACCGCATAGCACAGAAGCATGCGGATAGAGAAAATTTCAAAAAAAAAGGACCTGAGGAGGTCGTTTTTTCTTTTTTTTCAAAAAAAGCCCTGGAATATGATAATATGGAATATGGGTGAAACGTTGTTTTTACCAGCGTTTTGAAGAGTTTCGCATACGATCGCATTCCATCAAATTTT
>BGPT01001845.1:81527-94461 GCA_003297045.1 Symbiodinium sp. clade C Y103 | reverse complement strand
CTAGCCTCAAAATCCCAAATTCAGGAATGGCTACGCATACTAGGGGGGGCATCGTACTTCAGAAAGGGTTTGCAACTCCAGGGCTGTTCTTGAAATGGGGGATCTTGAAATTGCACTCCATGGTCTTAACCTCAAGTTTTGGACCATTTAGGTTCGAGGAAAAAAAACAAAATTCACCACAAAAGGTCATTCATGTCTTTCCAAATTTCCGGAGCTATTTTGGCATGGAGTATGATCAGCCTTGGAATATGGGTAAGACTTTGCTAGAATATTCCATCCACCAAGATATGATTTGATCAGTTCTTACGCTATGAGTTTTGGGATGGAATCCAGTTGTTGATCACTTTCAATAGATTCCGACAACTGGAGGAAAAGAGGAAGGAGTCCCCCTAAAATTTTGGAGGTAAACACCGTGGCTTCCTGCAACCTTTCCCTTAGACCAGTCAATTGACAGATAGTGAAGATTCTGGTAAGCATGAGGAGGAACCTTAATGAGGGGAGCGTTGGCAAGTCGTCAAGAGCAGGGCTGGAAAGATTCGAAAACAAGGGAGTCTTGGATCATTTTCATCTCTCCATTCAGATGGTCGCATAGGTAATGATCCCTCATGGGTATGATACGCAACAAGAGTTCCATTTCTCCCTTTTCTTACTGGTGCTAAAAGCAGGGAATGGTGGTTGCTGACCTATAATAACCATGAAGTTTATCATCCCAGCAACCCCCATTCCCTACTAAGCACCAGTAAGGTTTTGATATGATATCCGCACTACTGTTGGTGATCCGTCCACAGTAAAAATCCGTCAAACAGCGACCCCCGGTTGGGACGATGATCCCGGAGGGGCAGAACATGTCCCCGTGATTTTTCCACCAAAAACGGGCACTGAAACCATTAAAAACCGAAAATCATTGTAGTCATTCATTATTTTCCTGAATGTATTCCCGAAGTCTTCCTATTTCTGTGGCTTAATATTCTTCTTAAGCTTTTTCAAATACTAAACACATTAAACACCCCAAAAACAATGGTTTTCATGAACCAAAAAGGAACTGTTGTTCATATTGGATGGGATTATACCCCCCCCATTTTGCCAAAAAGCCTCAGGCAAACCATTGCGCAGCCTCCTTCGCTGGTTCTGGGCTCTAGGACCGCTTTTGGGAACCCATGGGGATATGGAGGTTTCCTAAAATAGGGGTACCCCTAAATCATCCATTTTAATAGGAATTTCCCTTATAAACCATCCATTTTTGGATACCCCCATTTTAGGAAACCACCATATCCCCTCTAGTAACTTCTTACAGCTTGCCATGGTATAGATGGCCCCTAGTTCGATGATCTACCTCTTCTTTCAATGGTGATTTTCCACAGGGCAGCCAACAATGAGAGAATTCGGGATGTTTTTGGGAGAACTAGCATACAATCAACTCAATATGACAGTCATCCGACAAATCGGGGATTTGCCTCCAATAGATTGCCATTTCAATTAGGTGGTACCCTATGTTCACACAAACCCACAACACCGCCGATGAAATTGGGGAAGAGTGGGTAGATTAAAACATGACACTCTCCGGTAATCAAAACATGGCAATGGAATATCCACCACTTGTAGATGATTTTCCTATTAAAACCTCCATTTATGGGGGATGTCCAATTCCCATGTTTGTTTCCCAAAGGGTATCCAGCCTCTTGTGGCGATCATCTATGGAGCATGGCTTGGAGCAATGCTATCCTTGGATAATTTGGATGGTGTTTAGGTGATTGCAGGCTGTTCATCCCATTGACCACCCATTTGGCGTCTTACATCATCCCAAATAGGGGTATACCCAATAGTAAACCCCTACTGGGGATGGTTGATCATTGGGTTTACCACATTCTTCGGTTGGCGGATGATCTTTGAAGTTTTGTGGGGAAACCACAAAGGATTCAAGAGGTGTTCACTGGGATTTTTGAAGGGAACATCTACAGCAAACCCAGGCTTTACTACAGAAACAATAGGGTAAACAAGGTAAAAAGTCATGGAACCAATTTTACAGTGTTTCAAAGCGAAAATCACCCAATTTCCAACAATTCAAACTTTGGATCCGCGGGCTATGGAAATTATGTTTTGTAACATGGAAACGCAATAAATGAAAACATGATGACCCTCCGGTAATGAAGCGTGGCAATGGGGAATCCCCTATAACTGGAGGTTTTAACGGGAACATCATCCATATACAAGTGGTGCATTTTTCATTGCCATGTTTGACTACCAGAGGGTAATGTGGTAAACCCAATTATCAACTCCTTTTTTGTTGTGGTGTATGGTTCAATGATACCCCTCCAAATGGTGTGTTGTCGATACATTTTTGGGTTTGCCACGCCTACATGTTTACTTCTACATTCCTCCAACTAACATAGATAAACCCTGCAAACCGCCCATCCCAATCTCTGAGAGTAGTCTAAGTCTAAACCAACCCCAACTCATGGCGGGGATCATCCTGCAAGTTGGAGGGCAACTTTTGTTTCTTAGCCACGCTCGTAGACTTGATGGTGATTCAGCCAAGCCGCAGGGATTTCCATTTAATGGTAAAGATTCGCCCAGATAGTTAGATTCTGGTGCTTGTTGGTGGTTTTTTTCAGCCTCTTCCAAAAACCCTGATCTGTATCGATTTGTCATGATCCAAAGAATCTGTAATATTTCATCATGTTTCCATATGACTCCCTATCTTTACTGGTTAACCAGGGTTATTATTTATATCGTATCCACCAGATTAATCTTGCACCATGGGAAGGACCAGCATGCAGCTGTGGTTCGTCGCCGAGCTTGGTGCCGACCGGGACGGCTTCGTCGGGGTTTCGCGGCTTCAGCGGCGGCAAATGGTGTGAAATGGTCAGCAGTTGGGTTCTTCTCCTATAGCATGGCGGTTCCTAGCCATTTCCTTAGACTTTAGCTTTTTTGATATTTTTTCCACATCTACAGAACCACCAATTGGAAGTTAAACTTTTAGCAGTGGAGCTGGGAACCAACCAGACAAGCAATGATCAACGGGTCGAACCGGATGATCATAGCGCAGGAATCCAATGTAGCTTGACCATGTCACACATTATCATGTATGGTAATTTTAACAGGAAACTATGGGAAAATGATGAACAACTCTAATTATTTTCAGACGATGCCAACATTGAAGTGATCCACCGGTTTAAGCGACACAACTGGGGGCATTGAACTGATCTTGCCATGAACAATTACTGTATAAAGATTTTTACCAATGAATAGTGGAAGTAATGTGGGATCCAGCCAGCAGAACATGTCCAAACGATGGGGTTGAAAAACACCAACATTTCTGGGAAATCTTTGGAATATCTTTATATACGTGAAATATGGAGTCTATTGCATTCAAGTGGGTTTGTCTAGAAATCCCGGATTTGAGCAGCAAAGTCAGGGGTATTTTACATACCAAGATACAAGATAGGGATATTTTGCGGAAATTAGAACCAACAAGATGATATAATGGAGAGGCAACTTTGGTGTATGTCTAAGCTATGTGCTAGGTTCGTCGCGGATATATCATGAAATACCTACAATTGGGTTTAACTAGTAGCTAGACCAACTTTCAACTACGGCGGCTTCACTTTGATGGAAATTGCATGACAATGATCGTCTCGACTTGGCTCAATATGAGCTTCGAATCGGGTTTTTCCAAATGGATTTTTTTGGTAAGTATCCTTCAGATTTGTTAGGATGATGGGGTAGATAATGGGGATTTCACCATTACGCATGGATTTTTCAACCAACAAATATGACAATTTCAGGCATAAAAGCAGTTGTGGGACTTGGATGACCGTCCCAGTTGGAAAAATGTTGGAAACTGGATAGAGATCTCCGACAGTTGTGGGTATGAATGCGGCAAGAATGGAGAGAAATCATGAGAAATCATCGTCAATCATGAGATTAATTGTAGCCATCACATAGGTAGGCTAGTAGATAACCAGCATTTTTTTCAAACATAGTATTTACATTTATATACCACTTTAAGAATTCGTTGTTGCTTTTCTCTTGAACAGTTGACCATTTTACCTTTTCATTGTTGAATGTCACGGGAGTTTAAAAACGGCCCTTTAGCTCGATCGTGCCTCAGTATGTTTGCAACAACCAATGGTGTTCAATGAGGGCAGCTGGTTGAATGAGAAGCCAGAAAGGCAGCCCTATTGTTGGGGATTTCATCTTTGGGATTCCAAAGTGTTCGTTTCAGAGACTCAGGGACTTCTGTTTTAGTAGGGGAAAATCACTTGGATCTGGCTGACTTAAAACCAACACATTTTTTGGACATACAGGACCTCCTCAAGTACACTGAACACTTTTCCGGAGATGTTACAGATGAACTTCACCTGATCATTTCAATCAGCATTTTCAGTTGTTCAATCAACCTTTGATGAGTTGGTGGAAAAAAATCCAGTATATTTCCATGAAGATCCCATTAAATCACCATAACTAAATATCCAATTTTTACATGAATATCCCAGTAAAAATCAGCATTTTTCAATCATCCACTTCTCCAAGTTCTCCCCGAGGTTCACTCGCCAGGGGGCTTCGACTTTTCAAAGTTTGGGGGGCCCAGCCCAGCCCAGTCTATCCCGTGTATTATCCTTCGGAAGACATCCCAAGAAATCCATGAAAATCAACGGTTTACTGATTGGATGTATGGGCATATCATTGGCAATATGGTTACCATGGTTTTTGCAGGTGATGATTAGAAAATCAACGGTTTATTGGATGATTAGTTGATGGTAAAGATAATGATCACCAGATGTAAGGTGATGATTGGTATTGATCAACTGTTTTCCATCAAGAAATCACCCCAATAATGATTGTTGACGGTACAGGTGATGATTGGCAATAAGAATTTTCATCTGTCTGACAATGGGGTATATGACCCAAGTTATGGCAACTTTCATGGGGAAAATTATCTACCCTTGGCTTTTTGGGGTACCCTATTCTCGAATAAATGCATACAGGAACCACAACCACTAGCCATTCAAGTTTGAATCTCCACTGGCCCAGAATTTGGTCATCAACTGGTGGTAAGCAATCTGATTTTGGGATGCCGATGGACTTAACATGACTTAACCCATATATGAATTGACCAAGAACAAGGTGCAGTATAAGATGATATCACCGGCAAAAATCTAGGATCACACATGATCACACCAAAATTCATAGGGTATGAGAGGTATTGATCCATCTCCATACCTCCGTTTGATATATATATATATATATTGCATAGAGTATTTATATTCATACATAATTTGATGAACCAGTATGACATTTAGACAACCTGGTTTCAATTCACCAATCTTCATGAAATAGAAGAAAGGGGTCCAAAAAAACCAGGGCTTCTGCTCATATCTGAGAGCAAAAACCATGGTTCCCGGTGAAGATAATTCCCATCAATTTCTTGAGAGATACCATCTGAGAAATATACACCCTCTGGTTATTTAACATAGCCATGGAAAATTCACCATTTGTAGATAATTTTCCCATTAAAACCTCCATTTAGAGGGGATTTTCCATGGCGAAATAAATGAAATGTACAAATGACATTAAATGAACATAGACATGGAAATCCATGGCGAAACGCCTTTGGAAAATGAGCATCCGATCTCCAAACGATCCCTATGATCCGCCGTTTCTCCGCCACCAAGTCCGTGTTCGGCAAGAGATCTGCCGCAGGCCGAGGGATCTGATGGAGTATCACCACTTATTGGATTGGATGGCTTACATGGATTGTAAACCATGGATCCTACAATAAGTGGGATGCACATCCAAGTATATATATTTCTAGGTGCATTTGGGGTTATTAGTGGGTAAAACTTGGTCACATAGAACTGGAACTTGCACCCTCAAGTAGGGATACAGTATGGGATGTAAGTAAGAAGAAATAAACATAGTATGAGCAACAAGATTCTACAAGATAGTTTTCCAGCTCAGAATTGCTAAGTTGGTTGAAATAGCTAGGTTAAGTAATTTGGGTCGGTGAAAACATGAACTAGTTGGATGGGTGAAAGTAAGCCAACTTATAACTGGGCCGAACCAATTGGCAGCTTCGCAGAGTGTTGGGATGTTTGGCTCTGCAGAAATCTGAGCACAAGGGTGCTACCCTTGGCGATGAAGTCCCCAACCGTTTTTTTTTTGCCAGTCGAACTGTGATGGTCGCAGTGACCAAGTAGTATTGACATCAGCCTGACATTTTTGCTTGCGCACAACATTACGAAACATGATCCATGGCGAAGATTTGATCATGTGTTTGAAAGGCCATGCCAAGAAGTTCTAATAAGCTCATTGAGGGAGGTCGAATTTAGCCCTTTCCTGAAACTTCCTGAACATGGGCATTTCAGCAGCTTCAAAAACTACAGCTTCGTTCATGGAGAATGGGATATTCATGAGGGCACCACGCTTATGACAGCCATATTTCTAGGTTTGCTGATTGAACCTCTTAAGACGTAAGATTTCAACCCTCGAAAGCCATGGGATCCAACGAGATGACAGAAATCTTCTGGTGATGAGTCGTTCGTTTCAGACATATCCCGAAAGAACAATCCCTTCCTTCCCAGATTTTTTTCAAAGCAAGGGAAATTTTAGGAAAAACCCAGATGGGTTTGTTTGATGTTGTTTGAACGTATAATACCTTAAAATTTCATGATTAATCCCCATCTTCCCCGTTCAACTTGCCGTTTTTAAGAATTCGTTTTAAACTATCCCAGATTAATTTCAGACCCCCCCAAAAATGACCGGCAACGACCATGTTTTCCTGTCAGGAGTACTACTCCAGCTTTGGGCCTCCAGGCGAACTCGGGTGAAGCGAACTGGGGCATATCCCAAGACGTACCCCATCTGTTGAATCTTTCTGAAGGATCGCCCACAAACATGCACAAACACTAACCACTTACATAGCTAATTCTGGCAACATGGAAGTAAGAGTGGACAATGAAAGGGTAGCAACTCGGGTGAATGTCCAAACAAAATGGGTTTCCATTCTGTGAGTGTGATGCAGCTCTGTCCGGTCTTGGGGCCAGACTTGCATGGTTGAGTAGCAAAGATATACCCCGGATTTGACGCCGGATTTGTGTCTTTGGTGCCCAGGAGGATTTTTTCATAACACTCAGGAGATCATCATGATCATCTGCAGGATCCCACGGGTCGAAATGTCCCCGACGGGTTCTCCCATCCATCAACCACTGACTGAGTGGGATGATTCTTTAAGTACTGTTTAAGTAATCAGGAAATTTGGGAATACACTAAAGTACTTAAAGTACTTAAAGAATAATCAGTGTTTAAACAGTATGAGTAACACTAAACAATGAAGTGCCATACATGACTATGGATCAACAAGCTGGGACACGGGTGAATCCAAAAATATCGGTGAATTGATGTTCATCCCCCAAAATAAGGTGTATATATATATATATGTAGTAATGTGGTACTCCCAGTAATAAACCATCGCCAAAATCACTATACATGGGTGCTACAAACTTCCCCACATGGTAGGTTTTCTATTGGGTTTTCCACATTGTATATTTGATCCACTCCCATATACACACCTAGATCGATAGATAGAACGCAGTTATGATATCAAGCTCTGACTCAAATGTGAAGTAATGTTGGTAAGGCAATCATAAGCCAACCATGTTTTCATTGGTTTATACCATCCATTTATGGTAAACTTGTGGATGATGGATCCTATTGCTTTACCCAGAGTAATTCATAGACCCTCCTATCTTAATTCAAATCTTGTAGAATCCAGACAGGGCAAAATTAGGCATCGGTAAACTTAGGGATGGTGGATGGTTTACTATTGAGGTCTTTACTCACATTATTTCCCATGTATTTCCCATTTATTTCCCATTTATAACATTTTATAACATATGGATGATGAGTCAATTTATTCATGCCACATGGAAAATAGCCACAGGTGCCGTGGTGCCTCAGAGGGTTTGGCCCTTGGAGGAGCGGCCAAATCGGTGGATTTGAACATCGCATTTGAGCAGTCAAAGCATGGGAATCTCATGGAGTTTTAGCATCAGAAATGGGATTTTACATGTGATTCTAATGGGATTGAACCATCACAAGGGATTCTAATGGGATTGAAGCCATCAGAAAGTTGCATTTTAATGGGATTTACTCAATCAAAACTGGGATTGAACCCATGAATAGTGGATTCGGGTTTGTCTGAAAATGGGGTATACCAGGTATACCCTTCAAATGGCCAATTTGATGGGGATACTGATGAGAATCCATTGGAATTAGGGATGGTATTGATAGAATCTAAGAGTTGTTACGGATTTAATTGGTGCCAATTGTCGATACATCAACAGCTGGTGGTTAAATCTGATAATAAAGGATGCTTGAATCTAATAATATCAACTAGCTAATGTCACCTGGTCAACTACGCATATGAAACCCCAATGATAATTGGTCGTAGTCTAACATAGCTCTGGGGTAAAACACCATTTTTGAGAGGCGAGTCATCTACAAATGGGTAAATTTCCATGGCTATCAGATTACCAGCGCGTGACAGGTGGTTAAATCCAGCAAAATTCAGATCAACAATATTAATATCAACTAGGTAGGAACTGTTGATTGCATTGTTATATTCGAATTGGATACAATCTAGTGTAGGAGTTACCGATCAAAATGGGTGCTTCACATGGTGTAACCATCATGAAATAAGGATATACGAGCAATGTATAACGTCAAATACACCAATATAAGGGATTCCATCAGGCTTTCTAGGAGGTATGAAAAATGGAGGGAAGGGATCAGTTGTTTTTTGAGCCATATGCCTCAAAGAAGTTGCCTGGTTGATGGGTGAAAGTGGCGGCAGTAGCAACTGTCCCTGCTTGGAGATTTGCGGAACCAATTTTGAAGACGAAGCCTCGCCGAAACCAGTAGGTACTTGGATGTGCATTGCAGTTCGCAAGTGGCTTACAACCTATATACGTATATAATCAATACATATATATATATATAAGTGGAATATATTTCTAGCAATTTAATCACTTGGAGTATGCCTGGGTCCTGCAGCCCCAAGTCGGTTTTGTGGATGACAGAGATATTTACCACGATGATTATGGACTTGTCACAGCAAGACATACCCTGTGGTTCTGGAACATAGCTATGGAAAATCACCATTTTTAATACGTAAATATAGGCAAATCACATCCATAAATGGATCATTTTCCATAGCTATGTTAAATTTACTGGTGGGTATATTTGCCAGGTTCGCCGCTTCCAGGTGGGAAGCTCTTTGCAGGGATTGGGTTAGTCCCAGCACTGTATCCTTCCAATGTGGGCAAATTTATCTTCTGTGCTTCAACAGCTGCGGCTCATGGCCGTCTGAAGAATCAGTTTGACCTGGGTTTAAATCATTTTGTACTCCACCTCTAAACTTGGATGCTTTCCAAGTCAAAATTCACCTGTACCCTCCCTAAAAATCACCAGATCACCAGTTGTTAAAGCCACCTTTCCGCGTAGGACATGGGCGATTGTAATTTGGGATCGCCTCCAAGTTGGCATCCCAATGGGAACTATGCCATGATCAAGGTGGCAGGCGCCTGCATTTCCACCGCGGAGGAAGGTCTATGAAGGATTGGGTGGTTTGTTGATGTCTATTTTCCGCATTTTTCCGCTAACTGTAACTAATCTTTTATGCCAATTCTATGGGGACCATCTCTATCTATCTATCTATCCATCCATCCATCCATCCATCCATCCATCCATCCATTTATCCATCAACCTATCTACTGTATCTATACATACATAAGTACGTAACGTACATACAAGGCTAATGCAGGGTGAGATTGGAAATGGGGGTGCGTAGAGATGCTTCTAAAACCGGTATCTTGGATCCATTTGGTGCTACCCCAAACAGAAGTATTTGCTGCTACCCCTCTGGTAATCAAACAAACCAATTTGAAACCTCCTATAAATGGAAGTTTGATGGGACAACTATCTAGAAATGGTAGATTTTTCCATTGCCATGTGTGATTACTGGAGGGTAAGTGTAAACGTCCGTAGTTACTTGATATTTGGTCCCTTCACATGTAGAATATCGTTTCCATTTTCCTTATGACATTTGGATTCACCACCATCTTCGATGATTAAATATTTTCATGTCTAATTCATTTTTTTTTAAATACCAACATCTTGATAGATTGATGGCTATACAGACATTGGTCTATTGGATTTTTCAAATTTTCATCAATATTATTGATATTTTCACATCCTCCTAAGGGTGAAACATCGGATTATTAATGATTACATATTACTTGATATTATTGACGTTTCATCTTTCAATCATTATGAATTGGTATTCTTATTGATATCATTGCTTGCTTTACTCAATGGATTTGTTTAAGGGAAAATTGAAACCGGAAACCTCTATATTTGATGGTAATAACCATGGTTTCCGGTGTAGATTCTCCCTTCAACCAATCCTTGGTGATATACCAACGCCTTGGGTTTCTGGCTTCAAAAAGGGGAAACACCCGACGAATCGCCAGGCTCAGTGATTGCGAATCGCCTCTACGGTTTCGAGATCGACATCGACTTCCCGCAGATCTTCTTGACGCAGAACCACAGCGACGAGTGCCACACGGGTTGGGGTTGGGGATGTTTCTTGAAATTGCTGTGAATATATATGTAACAATACACAAACAATTTACGGTATGTTGTATAGAATATATTAGATGTACATATACATATACATCTACATCTACATATACATATACATATACATACATATGTATATATATATATACATGGTAACTCCCTAGAATTATAGAAAAAGTGTTTCCAGGATGGTACAGTAGTTCGATGATATTGATATCATATTTGCAGGGTTTCGACTTTTCTATCTATTTAGGGGTTGCTATTCCGTACATGGTTATGATTTATAGAACAAGTTATATATCAATGATTTTTTCCAGGATATTCCGATTCTGGTCGCTTTTATCTCTTTATCATTATGGCTTGATATCCCCATTTACGAGTACAACCAGTTCTTTCTCCATCAAACATGATCCATCACCCGGATGATTTGGAGGATACAGCAGATTCCAGCTCGAAAATAGGCGTATCGTATAGCTACAATACACATGACTACATTTAGTGACAGGGGTTTACTAAATGTCCTCCAGATTTTCCAGCTTTCGGAACCCCCAGGTACTGGGCTTTCCACATCAGCGTGGTGGACGGCTATGGCTTCGGTCGCGACTCCACCTACATCAGCGCCTCCTTTCAGCCGGACGTGGAGGGGCCTTGGGACTTCTACCAGGCGCCGTTTTGAACAGATTTGGCTGGGAGATCCACACGAAATAGTGGGAGAGCCACATCTATATCTGTGAAATCCTATGAATTTCAGGGACAATCATCTCAAAACTCTTGGAACAATCTGCCACAGCGGAATCACTGGAGGTGTTTTTTTAAGATTCTTGGGAATGGTGCCAGCTGGTGACCCAATTTCTGTCGTGCGCACGAAAATCATGGTGGAGATTTGTGGCTCCACTGGTATTTTTTTTGGAAATTTCACCTCCAAACATGGATGAACCAGCAGAAATTCGGGGATTGAACCAAAACTTCAGGGACGCATGGAGCACCCACTTCCAAGAGTTGCTGATTGAATCCAAAATGTCTTGCTTACCCTGTGGTAATCAAACATGGCACTGGAAAATCTCTTATAAATAGGTATCTAAAGAGGAACATTGTCTCCTTTTGAACGATTATCCAGCAAGCAATGTTTGATTACTGAAGGGTAACTCCCAACTTACGAGGTGAGCCAAGTTGGTTTAAGTTGGTTTACAAATCCTTTAACTACAACTATATTCTCCATAACCCAAACGTTGAGCAAGTTGTAAGTCAACTTAGCTATCATAAAGTAGCTATAAAGTAGCTATAAAGTAGCTATAAATCATCTTAAATCACAATTTTTACATCTTTTTAGCCATTTTTCCTGGTGACGTCATCCTTTTCCTATGCTTTTTTTGGGGGGCATCACCTTGGTCACGTGGCCGAATTTTCAAGCTCGGCCAGATCTTGCCTATGGTGAACCCCATCCCAGTAGGCCTGGACATGTGCCTTGGAAATTGAGGATATCGTGGTGATGTAATGGGTGGAGATATTCATATCAGCTTAATATGGAGAACATCATGGGATAATAGTGGTTAATAGTGGTTAATAGTGGTTAATAGTGGTTAATAGTGGTTAATAGTGGTTAATAGTGGTTAATAGTGGTGGATAGTGGTGGATAGTGGTGGATAGTGCGGTAGCAATGGTTGATGTGGAGGTTTCCGAAGTCATGGGTATACCCCCAAATCATCCAGTCATTGGACCATATTTTCGTATTGAAACCCAGAGCTTTTTGGAGATCCCCCATTTCAAGAAACCCCCATAGTGGTGGTCAAAAATATGGGGATGGACTCTTAGAATGGCATATTAGTGAGACATTCCTGATACATTCCATGGGATATTAATGACATATCAACATCCCGCGATGTATGGATGCTCGCAATTCCTGGATGAACCTGGCTGCTTGTGGATTTGATCATTCAACATGGGGGTCAACCTGATTTCGCATGTGTGAGTTGCACATCCATGCAACATGTCCCAGCTGTGTGCATTTGATCATTTTCACACCATGGCCTTTGTGGCCCAAACCATTTCACATTCAATCCTNTGTGTGAGTTGCACATCCATGCAACATGTCCCAGCTGTGTGCATTTGATCATTTTCACACCATGGCCTTTGTGGCCCAAACCATTTCACATTCAATCCTCCTAGGGGAGGGAACTTTGGCCAGATCGGCGCTACGCCGTGCCTGCGAAAAGGCGTGATCCGATTTGCCCTGCATCACTTCGTGAGGTTGCAGGCAGTGCTGGTTGGAACCTATTTGATTCAGCACTTTGCA
>BGPT01001845.1:41515-53101 GCA_003297045.1 Symbiodinium sp. clade C Y103 | reverse complement strand
TCCTTTTCCGTCTAAAAGGAAAATCAATTGAAAGTAAGATGAGATGAATTGAAATCCTTACTTTTCCTTTCATTTCCTTTTCCGTCTAAAAGGAAAATCAATTGAAAGTAAGATGAGATGAATTGAAATCCTTACTTTTCCTTTCATTTCCTTTTCCGTCTAAAAGGAAAATCAATTGAAAGTAAGATGAGATGAATTGAAATCCTTACTTTTCCTTTCATTTCCTTTTCCGTCTAAAAGGAAAATCAGTTGAAAGTGAGATGAGATGAATTGAAAGCCTTACTTTTCCTTTCATTTCCTTTTGGACCTAACAGGAAAATGAATTGAAAGCAATTTGATATGAATTGGAGTCCTTACTTATCCTTAGATTTGATTTAAATTATAAAGGAAAAAGAATTGAACGTAGATGGATATGAGTTGCAATCCTTACTTGTTTTTAGATGTCATTTAAGTTATAAAGATTGAACGTAGATGGATATGAGTTGCAATCCTTACTTGTTTTTAGATGTCATTTAAGTTATAAAGATTGAACGTAGATGGATATGAATTGCAATCCTTACTTGTCCAGATTTCTCGTTTAAGTTTTAAAAGGAAAATCAGTTGAAAGTAAATTGACATCAATTGAAATCCTTACTTCTGAGATCCGCAGACCTGGTCCCAAGATTTTGTTGATTTATACATTCCCCCTCAATTGTTTGGGGGGGGGGCTAGTCAATCCCCAACAGTAACAGATTTAACAGTCCCAACTGCTGCGCAGCGCCTTCATCGACTTTCTTCAATCCTTTGTCAATCTCGGGTTGCAATTTCTTCAGTTGCGCCATGGCCGTGGAAATCACCCAAAGGCCTGTTATGGCCTGTTGGGCCTGTTCCCCTGGAAGAGTTGAGCCAAAGCGAGTTCTACTCGCACCAACCAGCCACGATCAGAAGTCACACAATGTGATCCAGAACGAGGATGTGTGTTAAAGCAGGTGGCGTTTTAAAGACCTCTGTTCATCGAGGTTTCATCTCAGGATCTCTCTCTCTCGCCATCGCCCTCTCCACGAGTTCATCTCAGGATCATCCCACCTATATAATTTTACGAAAAACGTTGTGATTCTGCACCTGAGACTCTGACTTCATCATTCATTGTCGAAGCATTCCTCAACGAAGCTAATAAAGCTACAAACACAAACATTCAATCGATTTTCAGGATGAAACTGTATTGTGCTACTGGATGTTGGCTGCAGGCGCCTCCGCCTCCTTCTCCAATAGGCCTTACAACACGTGGACAAGAAAATCGGGTTGCAAGAACTGGCAAGAACTACCTGGCATATTCTGGGATAGGACCTGAAATTCTATTACAATATTCTATTGCTACCCAGGATCTTCTGGAAGATACCATCTCTATCCAAATTGATGTTTTTGGGGGTGATACCACTGGAGAGTGCCAAGGAGATCCAAGGAGGTGGCGTTTCTTCTGCTCCTCTTGGGACTCCTCCAACCTGTGGCAACGCATGAGGCGAGGAAAAGTCCTGATCAGTTGCCAAGCCAATTGATGAGACATGACTTCATGATACGTATCTATTGCAAAAATGCATAGTTCCAAATCCCTGCCTCCAAAATTCTCTGAATTCTATTTCATGCCATTATCGTTCTCAGTGTGCTTACTGCGATTGCTATTTGCATTCTTCCTACAACTTACCATCATCAAAAAATGGTCGTCGTCGTCGTCGTCGCCGCCGCCGCCGCCGCCGTCGTTGTCGTCCTCCTACTCCTCGTCGTCCTCCTCCTCCTCTTCCTCATCATCATCATCATCATCATCATATCGTCACGAAACCTGTCAGCATTATCAAACTTCTTATTATGACACTTATCATTGGAGGCATTCTTATACTCTATCTTGTACTTCTTTCATCTTCTTTCTACATGTATTGTATCACTGCTCCTGTATCGTTCACCTCGCCTTTTCTGTGCCTCAATCTGCAGAATCCCAATGGATGAAATCATCGAAATGTCAGACTGAATTGTTGGGAAGAAACGGATGAGATTCGTTTGCCTCATTTTCGATCATCACATTGTTAGGGAATAAATGTCAATCACAGTAACTTACCATAGGAAGTCGATCATGTCTAGTCTAGAATGGACGTAAATTGGATTTACACAAATTGGAGGAGCATCATTTTATCAGCATGTTCTCAAAAACAGGATTGCCATCAAATTGCGGTATTCCACCAATTGAGTCGTTTGCTTCTTGGATTAAATGGAATTATGACATGTTATCCAGGGAATTCAACAGATGCACCAACCCCTGTTACGACTGTCACTGGCTTCAAAAACTGATCCGAGCAAAAAGTTGTGCCTGAGAACTACAGGATTGTAAGTGGCAGGATGTGACACGCACATATGAATCACTCGAAGAGATTGACCCATTGCCTGAGTTGTCTGCTGTCCTGCTTGTACTCTTCTTGGAGTTGGCTCATCTCAGACGCACCTGTAAATGCTGGTGCTGAAGCTGTGTAGGCAAGGACAACTTTGTTCTCATCACAGTCTGTTGTTTGCTGTTAGTTCCTGGGTTGGCATTGAAATTTTACCTCTATCCTTTCAATTCAGTTTCCTTCTATCTCTCTGGCATTCCCTCTGTGTAATTGTGTGTACATATTGCATTTGTATATACATATATATATATATACATATGCATCATATAGTGTACGGCAATATGTACTGCGTCAATATATAAATATTCGTGACCATCCTCTCTCTCCCTTTCTCTTTAACTGCACCAAATTAAGGCACAAGCAAAGCATGTCAAAAACAAACCTTGCACCAAGGGTAGGACAGACCAGTTGTGCTCTTCCTCCTGTGTTGAGAGCTTCTGCTCATAGACGACCTGAAGGGAGAGTGTCGTATGGCTCCAAAACCAACCCCTTTGGAGGGTTGATTGGCCATGGTTTTTGGCTAACATCATTTTTTCCAGCCGTTGACTGGTATGTACATACGTATCATATTTATAAATATATATATAATAAATACATATATATAATAAATATATAATAAATATATATATATAATATATATATAATAAATATATATATATATACAATAAATATATATAAATATATATATAATAACAAATATATATATATAATAAATATATAATATATATATATATAATAAATAATATATATATATATAATAAATATATATATAATAACAAATATATATATAATAAAAATATATATATAATAAATATATATATAATAAATATATATATATATAATAAATATATATATATATATAATAAATATATATATATAATAAATATATATATATAAGTTTGAGGCGCTCTGTTTCTACGCCTTGGATGCTTGTCACATGCTGCTGGTGCCATTGCACGTTTGCAGCCGCTTGTTGATACTGAATCAACCACCTACTGCAGCAAGGGATCGAAAAGGGGTTGGGTACCACAAAATGTGGGGAGGGAGCCTTGAGATGGCGGTTCACATCACTGTCAAACTTGAAGTCAAGTTTGAGGCGCTCTGTTTCTACGCCTTGGATGCTTGTCACATGCTGCTGNTTCACATCACTGTCAAACTTGAAGTCAAGTTTGAGGCGCTCTGTTTCTACGCCTTGGATGCTTGTCACATGCTGCTGGTGCCATTGCACGTTTGCAGCTGCTTGTTGATACTGAATCAACCACCATTTGCCCCCTGTTGTGCCCACCTTGACTGCAGTAGGAAAAACCATGCTGTACAAGGGATACCTGTCTCTGCGAAAAAGGAGACCTGTCTAAGTACATCTTCGAAACCAGCTGTGCACACATCGACCATTTCGCGTGACTCTCTTGGCAGCTTTTCCAGATAAGTGACGTACTGGATTTCTTGCAAGTAGATCTCCATGACTCGAGTGGAATGCCAACGGCCTCGACGTCTAACGAGCTCAGATGACTCCGTTGCCATCAGGAGCCAGCTAGCACCTCCTGGTCTGAAAGAGGAAAGATCAAAAGGTCTGACCTCACCTCTCTCTTCAGTGGGAAGCTTCAGGGCTCTCATCAAGTCATTCAGCCGTTTCCGCAAAGTGGCTGAGGATTGTGTCCACAAAGGAGTGCTCCCTGCTACGTTCTTATAAGCCAGTTCCAGAATCTGAATAATGTCTACAGGATCTATACGAGCAGCCTGATGTTTTGCATGTCTACCTCGTGTTTTCGGTTCTCGGATTTTCAACAGCGCAAAATCAGTTCCAGCTACTGCGTCTCCTGGTAGCACTAGGTCAGCCCTAGTGGCTTGCAGAACTTCTCCTATACGAAGCACTCCAGCCCACGCTAAACCAAAAACTGCTGCAACCTGAGGCCAACCCCACAACAGTGCCAACGAAAGCATTGCAACCAGGATTCCAGCCGGTAGTGCAGGATGATGCCCAAAGGGTTCGCCTGCCACCCAGCTAAAGGCATAATCCCAGGCCTGTGTCAGCTGCTTTTTGATTTGTGGCCTTGAACAGGCAACAGCGTTGATGGTTTCTGCATAGGAATTGTAAGCTTTCCCACTCTTGTATAGTTCTTTCCCGAACTCAACTAGCCAATGCCCAATTTGTTCCGGATCTGCAGGTTTTTCTCGCAAAAGAAAAAGAAGCGAAACCCCACGAGCATTCCATAGCCAAGACTGGAATCTTTTCAGCAAAACCTTCCGCCGACTTCGAGTAACTTCCAAAGCTACTCTATCTCCAGTCAATCCAATGTTCGCTCGTTCAGCTGCGCGCTTCCTCTCGAGCGCAGATCCAGGGACCATGGCATAGGCACCGCATGCGCTCCGACTAGCTACACTAACAAAACCTGTGCAGGGGGACCATGAGGAGATGATGAAAAATCCACAAAGTCCAACGAGCCTGAATCTTGGCATGATTGTTGAAAGGATGAAGATGGAGGACAAAATCCAAAATCCAGACAGCACAGCTGCAGAGAGATTGTGGAGGAAGTCCAAAATCCAAAGAAAACAAGGCTCAATCAGTGACAGGGTTGTCGTGTGAAGGAAGGAGCTCTCTGACCCAACACTCTTTGCCTCAAGACAAGAGACCTGTAAAACAAGCAAAAACAACCTGACCCAATTCGCAGCAAACCGCCTAAGTCCAGTGCGGTGCAAGATTCGAGAGTCGAAAAGTCCAAGTCCAAAAATTGAATTGGGTACTCGGATGTCACAGTCTCTGGTGGGATCATCAGCAGTATTGTGACGTGTTGGGCAAAATGGGAAAACGGGATAGAGATCAAAACCAATTTGGATGGCAGCAGATTTTCGCAGAAGCGGCTGGAGCATCTTTGAACTGGAACGCCCTTTTGTCAAGGCCCCTCTGGCCACAGAAGAGTCGAGAAGAGAGACAAAGCGGGAGCTTGGATAGTTTGACGCCTCCCTCTCGAGGCCAACAATGGCTGATGAAACTTCTAGCACATTGATGTGCCTGGACCTCCTCCAAAACCATGATTTCACCACGCTCCATCTGCTGGTCTGCACAAAATCATTTGTAACTGCTGACTCCAAACCTAAACAAGAAAAATCCTCATCTGCCAAAATGGCCTCGCGCCTCAAAGCTCTCTTGAACTCTAAAGCCAAGTGAGAGCCGAGTTCAGGGGTGTATGCAGCGGACTTCTTTGTGTGAGTCCCTTGAATTCGGACATGTGCATGATCGCGGGTACACTTCCTCTGCAAAGCCTCTTTCGAAAGCTTGAAGATGACGAAACAGAATTCTTTCTGATGGATAGAACCGAAGTTGCACGCAGCAATGATTGCCTCCTCAAAACCCCAAACATCAACAAGGGATTTCCACTCTCTGAGCCACCTCATCTTTGAACGTCTGGGTTGCTCCCCCCCCGCATGGCCTATTGGCTCTCTTGCCCACTCGCAAAAGCACCAGGGAACGAAAAGCCAAGCAGTTCCCATGCAGAACCCTTGGATGATCTCTGAAATAGCCATAGGGCTGCTGATAGCTCCTCAAATTTGGATAGGCCGCTGGGGAGAATGTGGTGCAAGGAGGTGCAATCAAAAATGAGCGACAACGATTCTCCTCAATCATCATGATGGTCCATTGGAGGAACCTGAGTCCTCGCAAGTCATAATGCACTGACTCACTCAGATCCAAAGGAGGCGCAACTGAAAGACCCATATCTGCAGCAGCTGCTGTAACTGCTCCTACTCCGCCGCAAATTTCAACAAAGTCAAAATACAGCAAAGGGGAAGCTTTCGGCCGCACCAAAACTGCTGGAGGCTCATCCTCAAGCAAAGGCTCCTCACCAAGATGCCGCAAACTCTGTCGAAACCCATTGTCTAAAAGAACGTGTGCACCCTTCTTGTCAGTATCCAGCCAAAGCTCCTCTGAGAGACTGGTATCAATTGGAGCCCTCACCACCGCCCCCTTCTGCAAAGAGGCATCTGAAGCCAAGGCAAAATCCAAATAATCGCAGGCAACGTTCGAAACCATGATGGGGGCCAAAACTGACAGCATGACAAGCTCTTTGGCAACTGAGCGGGTCAAAGGCAGCACCACTCCGTCTTTCATCTCCTCAGCTCCACTTCCAAGAGCAAAAAGATCATCAACGACAGAGCAGAGACATCGCCGATACATGAGCACAGAATTCCAATTTCCTGAAACCCTCGCAGCTAACTGAGCTGAAATACCTGGCAGTCTGGCTATCCTCAAGGACAGAGGCTCAATGCCAGACGTTTTGAGGCCGGAGCACCAACTGTGACAAAACCCCTCCGGACTGCATCCTCATCTGACACTATCTCAGCACCTGCCGCCTTGAAACGACCTGAAGGCTGCTGCAAAACCTCCTCCAAAGCTTTGGTACCCGCCAACTCCTCTGCGCTGAAGCGAAAAGGAAGAAGATTGGATTGCGCTCGACGCTGACTGACCTTTGCCTGATGATAGAAATCCCTCCTGTCTGTGACTGAGGCCACCAACTTCTGCTTAAGCTTCTTACAAGAGAGCTGCAGCAAAATGGGCCCAGGAGGAAGATGCTTCGAACGACCATCATAGCTCCTCTCAGCCATGTTCACTCTGCGTCTATCTCCAATCTGCCGGTCATGTTCTGGTGATTTGAAACAGTTGAACACCCTGCTGAAAAGCCCATCTGCTAAAGGTCTGGTGAAAAGCTTCAAAAGACCTTGTTGATCCCAGAGCTTCATCAAGCTGAGGCACTCGCTCCGGGATTCATAGGAAAAGTTCGGGCCGCAGGTCTCATCCACCTCCAAGCCATGCCAAAGAAAGAAGGGCTCAAGGAAAGGCAGCCACAATGTGCTCTGGATGTAGTCCTCCATGGGCCATTTTCCACGTCCAACCAACTTCAAGCGTGAGGCATCCAAGGATCTGTAGGGAACAAGTTGAAGATACTCATCCGCTGGCAAAAGAGAAGGGTCATTCTTGAAAGAAACTTTGCCCTCAAGATATCCTCCTTGAAAAACACCGCAATCATGCATAAACTTCTCCAACTGTAAAAGGTCTGCACCTAATTGGGGTNTTGAAAAACACCGCAATCATGCATAAACTTCTCCAACTGTAAAAGGTCTGCACCTAATTGGGGTCCGGATCTTCCAGGCGCAATGGCAAATGGCTCCTGAGAAGCTCCACACACGGCCACAAGAGACCGAAGCCTGGCAAGAATGCCAAGTTGCTGAGCCGTTGGTCTCCTGCTCAGCTCTTCCAAGGTAGGGTAGCGCCCGAGGTACATATAGTTTAGCACAAAGACCACTACATGCAAAACTCTGGCACGGCAAAGCTTCAAAAACCTCCTCCTTGAAAGCTGAGATTCACCATGACCCTTGCGAGACAAAGCTGACAGGGGCAAAGGGAAAGCCATGNGCAAAGCTTCAAAAACCTCCTCCTTGAAAGCTGAGATTCACCATGACCCTTGCGAGACAAAGCTGACAGGGGCAAAGGGAAAGCCATGGTAGACAAACTAGAACTTTGTGGCGTAGAAAAATCGCATGCAAATGACCTTCGAAGATGCCAAGCAAAATCTGTACGGCTCCTCATGACCCACCTCGGCAAGCATATGGCCCAGGAGTCGACGGTCATCGTGTCCTTCAGGAGGTTTGGCTCTTGCCCTCCATCTGGAAATTCATTGGCTGCTGAGGCAAAGGAGAACCGAGAGTGCTTTACTGATCCTCCTCCCCTTCTTGTGCTCCTTGATGATTTCCCCCTGCATTCTTTCCTCCACCTTTTCCCTTTCGCTTTGCTGCTGGCTTTGCTTTCGGGGCAGCATCTGTGCCTCCTGCAGAGGTCTTTGCTGGAGTCCCCGCACCAGAGGTCAGTTCTGACCTTTTCGTTGTGATCGCATCTAACTCCTTGATGAACGCTAATGCCACTGTGATCCATTTTTGATCGGCCAAAGGGCTGAAGGCTTTGGCACGGGACAGGGAGGACATCTGGCGGCTGATGTGGATCGTTGACGGGGGCTCCTCCTGTAAAGTCAATAAGGAGGCTAAGTCGAATTTCATAGTTGTCCGCCTGAAGGAAGTCCATCACTCCCATGAGCTGGTACAAAATGAGCCCAAGGTCCCTTTGGCGCCCATAGCCGCCGAAACGTTCCATGTAGAGGGTGCCACAAATTCCCCTCGACAGCAATTCCAAGGGAGTCCCAGTCACCGGCGCTGTTGGCTGCATTCGCCTCGCCATAGACCTCAGCACTGAAACATAGAAGCTCCCAGAGTGAGAGGACAACTCGGCTTGAAGTTTGCAGCGCCCTACTGCTCCTCTCGTGCTGGCCGATGAGCTTGCTGTGCCGCTCAAATCCATGAGTGGATCTGCATTGCTGGAAGCAAGGTCAGCGCTTGAGATTGCGCTAGCACGGCTTGTGCAAGCCGGTCTCCAGCCAAGGTAGATTGGACACCCTTCTCCTCCTCCAAGCTGAGTAAGTCTTGGGGCTGATTGTTGAGCACATCTTGCAAAACCCCTGCAGAGGGAGACATCCTCGTTCTGGGAGGTGGACCTGGAAGCTGTTTGGGAGCAACAGACTGGGCCAAGGGCTGGGAAAGTCCAAAAGTCGAAGCCCTGGCTGACGACTTCATCCTCCCCTCCAATTGTTGCTGACGCTCTGACAGCTGCTGAACTTGATTGGTAAGATTTGGAACCATCTCCAAGAGGCTGTCGAGTGAAGCTGCAAGGGAAGCTGTTGTCGGGCGTTTGACCTTTTCGCCTTTGGTAGAAGTCTCTGGCTTTNAACCATCTCCAAGAGGCTGTCGAGTGAAGCTGCAAGGGAAGCTGTTGTCGGGCGTTTGACCTTTTCGCCTTTGGTAGAAGTCTCTGGCTTTGGCTTTCTTTGCCTCTTTGGCTGAGCTCGTGGCGGAGCTCTTGGTGTCGCCTCCTCCCCCTCCTCCTCCAAATCTTCGTCTGGAGCTTCGGCTGAGTAAAAGGCTAGACCTGACTCCTCGCCTGCTTCCTCTATCCATTGCATGGCATGCTGGTAAAGAGCTGCAGGAGAAGGAATTGCAAAAGGATTTTCCTGATCGAACCTGAAGGCCAAATCTTCTGCGCCTCCCTGACGCCTCATATGATTGACCACCTCCGCATCCATGTCCACCACCAGGACACTCATATCTGAACCAATTGGAGACTGTCGACCATCCTCCACCAGCACTCCGGGCAGCTGAAAAACGGTTGAAGCTCCTATGAAACCTGCATCCTCCCCTCGATTTGCACGATCTAAAACATCTGCCGGAAGAAAATTCTGAGGCACAGCCAGAAGCACACCAGCCTGTCTTTTCAGGATGACCAAAACAAAAGCTTCGGAGGTGCCATCCATCAAGGAAAGGTCTGACCACTCCAGCACATAGGGCTCGAGGTCTTCGTTGACTGTGACTAAGGACTCCAGATCGAGNAAAAGCTTCGGAGGTGCCATCCATCAAGGAAAGGTCTGACCACTCCAGCACATAGGGCTCGAGGTCTTCGTTGACTGTGACTAAGGACTCCAGATCGAGTCCCTCCTCTTCTCCATTCATAGACGCCATTGCTCCTGAAACTAGGGCAGCACGTCAATCTCCTCCTCTGCAAAACCTGCTGACCTGAGATAGACTGAAGCTTCAGTCTCACTGGGGAAGGCCTGAGATACTGAGAGGCTGCCTTCCAAGCTGCCGATGTGCCTCCAATAGGATGTGGAGGACTTGAAGATGGTAGGCCGAGACAGGCCGTTGCACCGAGCCACAGCGTAAAAACGACTACGCAAGTCCAGTGGCGGTGTGCGATTCGGTGAATGAACCCGCTCCTCAAGCNCCGAGACAGGCCGTTGCACCGAGCCACAGCGTAAAAACGACTACGCAAGTCCAGTGGCGGTGTGCGATTCGGTGAATGAACCCGCTCCTCAAGCACTGCCTTTGCCCACTGGCCAGCGACCCACGCTCGGTCGATGCGATGAAGGCAATCCCGGTCGGTACCTTGCAGCCTGCTGCCCAAAGCACGCACAGTACCAGGACAAGTAGTGAAAGTTGCAGCAATCTGATCTCTGGTCTCTCGCACAGGAGTTGTGCGCCCTGGGCGTGACNCTGCTGCCCAAAGCACGCACAGTACCAGGACAAGTAGTGAAAGTTGCAGCAATCTGATCTCTGGTCTCTCGCACAGGAGTTGTGCGCCCTGGGCGTGACTCTGGAGCCGAGTCAATGGAAACTCTGGTGAATGAGCCCAGGGAAGTTGCCGGCGAAGAAGCTCGAGGCCGAAAGCCAGAGACAAAAGTGACAAACTCAGCAGCCACGGAAGAAGGCCCGGAGACCGATATGCGAAGCCCTGAGACTTCCAATGACAATTCAATTGGTTCGTCGTGGCTGCTTGGCATGCAAATAGCTCTGGAGGGCAGCACGGGCTTTGCCAGATGGCTGATGGCCTGATGAGGCAGCAGNTGACAATTCAATTGGTTCGTCGTGGCTGCTTGGCATGCAAATAGCTCTGGAGGGCAGCACGGGCTTTGCCAGATGGCTGATGGCCTGATGAGGCAGCAGGACCAGTCCAATGACTGGAGGCAGAAGCCAAAGATGGGAAGAGATCAAGCCGGAACAGAAGCCAGGCAAAAAGTCCAGCAGAGGCAAGAAATCCACAAAGAAAGGATGACAGAATGAGGCCTATGGAGAGACCTGTGCAGTAGAAAGGGCAGGCGAGCCCGTAGAGATTGGTCCTTAGTCCCTGCACCAGGAATCCTATCAGAGGCTGAGGATCTAACATCAGAGCCTTGAGATGGCGGTTCACATCACTGTCAAACTTGAAGTCATATATATATATATTATGAAATTATATATATATATATACCATCCCCTTACGAATTACCCCCTGGGGGTTGGGACCCCTGATTTTCTATCAGGAAATGAAGGTTTCAAAATTACAGTCCCTAGAAAAAAAGAATCTGATACAAAACCAGAACAATGATTCCAGAAAAAATCAGNTTCTATCAGGAAATGAAGGTTTCAAAATTACAGTCCCTAGAAAAAAAGAATCTGATACAAAACCAGAACAATGATTCCAGAAAAAATCAGGGACTGACAGGTCAGCTACTTTTTTCAAATTAAAAACGGATTTCTGTAGAAAAATGTGATCTAACTGTTTGGATGTTTTCCAACATGCGGAAGATGATTTTTTTGTTCC